>VZRI01009392.1:0-12339 GCA_013397515.1 Upupa epops | reverse complement strand
CTTGTTGCTGAGTGCCTGGGAGAAGAGCCTGGCCACCACCTGACTGCACCCTCCCTTCAGGTCATTACAGAGGCCGAGCACCAGGTGACCTTGGGAAGGGGAGTTCTTACTTTTAAGATGCCGGAGTGACTGAGCAAGAGGTTGGAAGTTTTCAAGTCTCTGTGAAGTATCCAGTTGTCGTGCAGATGTTTGACTCCTCGCAGTAACTGAATCATCAGGGTTTTCACTTCACCTGAAACGATAAGAAGGAGCCAAAGGCAGTTACGAGAGGACAGCTCGACAGCACGGAGGCTCCTGCTGGCCACCGCTCTAGCTGGGAGAACTACAGGAGACTGAAGCGAACAGTACCTGGCAGAAAGGGCTGCTTCATTGTTTCCATCAGACTCTTGAGGTCGTGCTCTACGTAGTTCATCACAATGTAGATTTTATCCATGTTGCTGCCCACAACGATCTCCTGAAAGCAGAAACAAGGACCGAGTCTTTCAAGAGCAGACAGAAATCGGTTGTGGAAACAGACAGCGAGAGGACAAACGGGCTCTGTCAGCAGCAAAACCCAGAGGGAAGCGTGTTTGCCGATGAAAACCCAACGTGGCTCACGAGTGCAAGGGGATGAGCAGTGCCTGTGTGGTTCTATGGGCAGAATACAGCTGCTCACAGGCTCAGCTCCGACAGGGAAGGCTTTTAGAGGGGACCTGAACAGGTTGTTGGCAGAACAAAAGTACTCGGGGAAGAGAAGGCTGCGTCCTTACTCTGACAGTGACGATGTTGAGGTGCTGTGCCTTCAGGATCGTGTTGATCTCTCTCAGAGAAGTGATGGGAAAGCCTTCCTTCTCCTTTTCCATTTTCAGCCGCTTCAGAGCCACAATTTCATCTGCAGAGGAAGCGCCGTTAGTGGCTGCAGGTTCCTCAGCCCTTTGCTAACAAAATACACAGCCAGAGGCCCCTCGGTGTTCTGTCACTCGTTCAGGGGTCAGAAGAGCAGATGCCACCTCGCTGTGCATGAGCTCCTTCCAGGAAGGAAAGGGGGCTGCTCGAGGGTCAGTACTTGTGTTAAATCACCAAGGCAAACAGCTCTTTCACTTGAGGAATCACCACGGAGAGAAACGACCCGAGGTCACCATTCACAGGGAAGGCCATACCCTGGCTTGATTTACAAACCAGAGAAGCCAAGAGCCTGAGTTTTAAAAATATAAGAGCACTTGAGCTTTAAAAACAGAAGAGTGAAAGCTCTTTCTACACCAAAAGGCAGCAGCATCTCCTCACTGCACAGCAGCTGCTGCTGCCTCAGGAGGTTCTCTCACCAGCAGCTGCACTTACAGTGATGCCTCCATCAAATTAAACCTTCCAGCCAGGTAACTCTGCAGCAGTAGGGCTGAAGGCAGAAATAAGCATCTTTGGAAGCAGGGACTGAAACCCTCCTGTTCTGCACTCTGTGGCCAATACAGAGCCCCCTTCTGACCTCTCAGAGCCCCAGGGGAAGCCTTTCTGTCCAAGCCCACCCCTTCATGAAGCAGCGCAGGGTAGTTTGTACCGACCAGTCTTCTTGTCCTTGGCTCTGTACACGACCCCGTAGGTCCCTTCTTCAATCCTGTTCAGACACTGAAATTCCTCCACGCTACGGCATCCCTGCAAGAGAGAGACAACACCCGTTCCCTCGGCACCTGGAGGAAGGTTTGCATGGGTTTCAGAAAACACAGGATAAACTTGAGCGGCGGCACGGGAGAGGCTAACACTCAGAGAGGAGCTCAACAGCACGGCCAGGCCACAGCACCGCATCCGTACGGCTTAGTGCTCCTCGGATTTCTAAAGGAATCCTCCAGAGCCTGTGTTTCAGTCTGTCTCCTAAATTCACTTCACAGAACAAACAGAAAGAGGCAGCAACTGAGCCTCTCAGACTGAACCTTCCTCGCGGTTCAGCTGATACGAGCGGGTTGTTCTCTCAGTGTGTTCCTACACTCTGCTGTTGGCTGTGAGAACAACCACCCTCTCGTCACATGGGTAAAGCTCTTAGAGAGGAGCTGCTCTTTTCAGAGAGCAGGACTCAGAGTATCAGTGTTACTACGCCCTTTCTGCATCAAAAAGACTGATGTGCTGTGCTCTGTGCCCTTTCTTCCCCTCTACCCTCAAGCACCCCCCAAGTGACTCCGTACCTGAAGCGCAGGGAGGTACTTGGGGAGCTCCTGTTTCAGCTCGATGGGGGAGGAAGCCGGCGAGTCAGGAATATAATCTCCTTCTGTCATGGCATTTGACTGGGGGGTTCCCTCCCCTGCTTCCTCCTCTTCTACTTCGCTTCCTGCCGAATCGCGGTCAAACCTCGACTCTGTAACTTTAAAAGTCAGAATCAGTGGTGGAAAGAGAGAGATGCTTGGAAGAACTAAGCTCAGCTTTAGATAGTGAAAGACCGGTCACCACCGCGGGCTGGGAGTGCTGCTAGGCAGCTTCGGTTACTGGGAAGATCAACAAGGAGCCTGACTGCTCCTCCTTGCAGAGCTGGAGCTGCCCAGATCAGCGATGTTTGTGCAACTTCCAGCACTGAATTGGGCTGTCGGGAAAAGCAATCCTTACGCTGAGGGAATCAGAGAGAAAGGAGACCCAGCAGGGCTCATTCTGACTGCAAAGGCTTCCTGAGAGGCCAGGGCAAGAGACTATTCAGAACGGAAGCCCAGGAAACATCAGCCCATGAGATGAGGATCCGATTTTCCTCGATTCAGAGCAGATCTCAAGGAATCTCTCATTCTGACGTGAGAATGGCCTCAAAGTGCTTTCAGACGCTGCCAGAACTGCAACCAGCACTGCACCGAAAGCATTTCTAGGTGTCGGCAGAGCTGGGTTTATTCGGCTGCAAAGCATCAGCTGAGCCCCGATTTAATCATTCAGTGGTTGCACTGTACCAACTGGGATGTGGTTCCCGTTCTCCCGCTCCTCCTCTTCACTCATCTCTTCGTCGCTCACCTCTTCTGCAAAACAGAACGGAGTTCAGCTGAGTAAGCTCAAGGCTGCTCTGGCTCCCTGTAAGGCAGATCAGTGCTCAAACGCTCTCGTAGCTCAGCTGCTTCGCTGCCTCCTTAGTGCCCTCACACTCTGACTGCTCTTCCAACAGGGGAAGCAGTTCTTCTTCCCAGCTATCTGGGAACTTGAGGATGAGGGGAGTAAATTAAATCAAGAAATTTAGGATTAACTGTGATTGATTCTGTAGACACCCAGCCCTCAGCACCTCAGCACCTGCTTTGGTGCCTCTTCCTCTCTACTTCAGCAGGACGAAGCAGAATCTTACTAAACCCTGAGTACCTTGTCCATTCCCTTGTGCTGGCACGAAACGAGAACGTCGTGAAATTGCAAGGGAAGATGATTCAAGCTGGCAGAGACACCTCTGTTTGACCCCCCGTCCCCCGGGAGGTGAAGGGCTGCTCACCAGAGTACTTGTTACAGAAATTAAACAGGTGCCCCCACACTGTTTAGGAAGGCCAAGAGGGCTGTTTTGGTTTCCTCAAGCACCACCCCACCACCTGCTTTGCGTTACTCACCAGCTGATTGCTCAGACACTTCCTCAGAGTTGCTTCCCGTCTCCTCCTCTTCCTCTTCCTCCTCTTCACCTTCTTCCTCAGAGCCTTCACTGCTAGACTCTTCCTCCTCTTCTTCCGAGCCTGATCCAGATTCTGTTCAGGGACAACCAAACACAGGCTCTAAGGACACTGCTTCATCCAGAGAGCTGTGCAGGCAATCACACCTACTGAATCACATTTAATCACCTGAAGATGACTCTGCTGAGCTGGTTTTTCTCTCGCTGTCACTGACATCTTGCAAGTCTGACAGAGGATCTCTCTCTTCTGGTTTCTCTTCTTTCACTGCTGAAACCATAGAAATTAAAACCAGGGTGCTGGCTGAGTATCGCTTCTAACGCTCCGAGTACCCAGTTAACTGCTTTGCTTGCTCTGGCTGGTAAACTGGTGCTGAACCAGTGCACAGAGCCCTGAAACAAACGACTGGACACTGCTGGAGAGACAGACAGCTTCTCTGAACCGCACTGCTGCAGGATCAGCCCCCCAAAAAATGCGTAACAGCACCCTTCTGGGTTGCAGACATCATTTACACCCGAGATCCACTACCAAAACTCAAAATCCAGGTAACTGTGGTGGGCAAGTGCCACCACAGCAGCCCCGTGACGCGTGCGTGCACTCGCAGCTGACTACTCCAACAGCCCTAGAGCACCACCAATGCCCTGTGCAAGTATCCGATCGATTAGGCAGCAGCTGCTGGGGCTCCCAGTGCCTGTCTGCACCTGGGACTTTGGCCGATGACGCTGCCATCAGCCCCCTCCAAACAGTGACTCTTGTTTTACAGCTACACACGAGCAAGGCAGACACTGAGCTTTGCTTCTTTAACCAGAGACACTGCTGTGTCACTTGTGTAAGTCCTCTTCTCACAAGCAGGACCGTCTAGGCCCGGGAAGGACCGCTTTCTGGCTGGCGAACAAAACCTCCCCATGTGACCAGAGCGCTGCTGCAGGCGTTTGTTTTCCTCTGTGAGATGGCAAAGTCAGCGACACCTAAGCCAGACCGATCCCTGCAAGGTAACCTGTGAAGGCAGCTCAGTGCCCACCAGCAAATCCAATGGGAGCCAGTGCAAACAACCCCTTTTGGATCCAAAAAGGAATTATATGCAGCATTTCAAAGCTTCAGGCAGCTGCTTCTTCCGTCACCGAGCGAAGTCACTCGCTCGGAAACCTCTTTGATAACTATGCCTGCCTCTAGAAAGGAGAGGGCTCCTCCCCATTCAGCACAGCGTTACCCGCAGGGCAGACATTGTTTCAGAGAGCAGCACAGATGTAGGGAAGGTACTGGCGGTTACCCCGGAGCGGTGCCACCACGGCTGGAGCTGGACGCCACTTTCAGAGAGCCAGGGACAGCTGCTCACTAGTGCCAACCAAACACTGCCCCAGCCCGGCTCCTCCTAGCCCCAGGCAAAGACATTATAAAGTGGCAAGTGCTACCTGGTTTCCTGCTATCTCCTTGCTCAAGCTTGTCTTTCTGCTGTCGTAATGGGCTGCGACTCCAGGGTCTCATTTTTACTTTGTCTCCATATTCTTCCCTCACTGTTCTATGGTGAGCAGAAACTAGTGAAAACAAAACCGGAAGAAATCGTTACATCTCCCTGCCCTGGCCAGAGCACTCCTGCCTGCCTCCTGCTTCCTTTTTCCTCATCAACTGGAGGGTAACGGGGAGGAGTGGAAGTGGAACCTAACTGCCTAGAAGAAGAGAGGACTAGGATTCACCTCATGCACAGGAAAACACGGGGTGCTGCTACTTGCACTGCCACAGTTAGGAAAGAGAAGCAAGATGCCCTATTAAACACCCTGAAACTAAGGCAGTGGTGCCAGAGGAAGAAGCGGACAGGCCAGGAAGATGCGCAGAAGAATAAAACCAGCTGGTTTCAGAGGAGCTGACAGAACATTCAGAGCAATTAAAGGAGCTAAAATGGAAGTCTATAGAGAGATGGAGCAGTGCCAGAGCAAATACCGAGCACAAAAAGGAGCCGTTTGGTATGAGCCAAGCAAGAAAGAACAGCAGCAAACGTGTCTTCTGCTACTCTCGAACGATCTTTGTCCCTTGAAAGGGGCTCTGACTTTTACCTCTGACAGCTGGGACAAAGAGATTCTTTAAGCAGAAATACCTGCGCTTGGACTGCCAACGCCTGCTGTGCGATGCAAAGTGAGGGTGCACGTGCAGAAGTTAATTTAAATGCTCAGTCATCAGATCTTTCCCCTCCTGACTCCCACCGCAGCCTTTTCCATGGCGAGTCACAGGACTTGTTTCCCTCCTCCTGCAGTTTGTTTCCCCACATCCTTAAAACCACTTAATTTTGAGACTTTGGTCTCCAAATTGGGTTGGACTCAGCCAAAAAGAGTTCAGAAGCAACCGGGATCGTGACAAACGCACACACAGGCACTGCCACGACGTCCGTCAGGTTTCTAGAGGAGCCCAGGCTAAGGGGGAGAGGCAAAGGAAGACTCTGACTGGTCAACATGCTGTGAGAGTTAGGGCTGTGACATCGTTTCCCCAGGTAGAACTGAAGAGGTTGGGGTTTTTTCTCTCCCACATAAAACGTTCCCCACCTTTCATTCTGTTAAATGACCTAAGTAACAAATTCCTTCTCCTACACCTCCACCGCGGCAGCAGACAGCTGCCCAAACAGCACTCACAGGGAGACAGTTACCTTCTCTCCTGGCCTCCCGCTCCTTACGTCTTTCTTCCGCCCGTCTCTCGCGTTCTTTTTGCTCCCTCTGCTCTTTCTGCTGCTCCCGGATTTTCCTCTCTCGTTCTCGCTCCAGTTGCTCCAGACGATCTCTAGGAAATTGAGACTTTGGTCTCGGCTGCAGCTCAGCTCCTGAAGCAGCACAGCTTTCTGTTACAAACACAGAGCACACTGAAACCCACGATCCTTTACAAACAGAGCTCCCAAGACACTCTCACTACACAAGGCGTTCACAGCAACAGGGAGCTGGTACCAGACCTCTGTGTGCTATGAATTTCTCTTGTATTTATTTCAGAGCAAAGAAAAGTTAGAGAGAGATTTAGAGGGGGAAGCTGTTCATTCTCTTCTGGTTTCTCACAGGGGAGGAAGGGACGGCTGTACCTCTCCCTCCTGGAATGCTCCCTTGCCATTTCTCTCCGTTTCTGTCTTTCCCATTCACGACGGGCTTTATCCTGCTCTTCTCTATGTCTCTTCCTACGCTCATGCTCCCGTTCTTTCTCTTTCACTCTGGCATGTTTCCCTAAACAAACAGAAATGAATTTTGGAGTTACTATTCCCAATAGCTGGTGCCCCTATTTTTAACAAGCAACGCTAGGAAGGATGAAACTGCTGGTAACCTATTGCCATGTTCTGCTTTCATGGAAATACCCTGATCTGAAAGGGCGCTGGAAGATGAGGAGACCGCAAGATCTTGCACAAGTAGTTGCATTACAAACAGCAGGCTGTTAGTAACAGGAATAAAACACGAGTGTTCCTAGAAGGAGTGGTTTTTCTTTACAGTCAGGCACAAAGATCGTTGTTCAGCCCACTCAGTGAAGTCAGAAAGAATCTTAACGGACTCCAAAGAGCAGAAGCAGACTGTGTGTCCCTGCCCCTGCGGTCTCTGTCCTCTCAAACACACGTGTTCCTCTAAGGACATTCAACATCACCAAAGAAATACTACGAGTTTAGATCCCTTTGTCTCATCCACCAGACACGTTTCCTTTAGTCTGCAGGGATTGTTACTGACTCTCTACACAGGGCCCGGGGAAGCTACCACAGATGTTACCCAAACGCAGCGACAACCTTCTGCCGAGTGGCTACGATGCCTGCGTTTCTCTTTCCTCTTCTCATCTTTTCTATGATGGGTTTTTTCTTTCCGTGACATTTGCTGTGGTGGTTTTATAGCCAAGGAATCATCTTCCTCTCCTCTACAAACACAAGACAAATGAATGAACTCCAGGAGGATGCCAGATATTCCACACGTGGCTCCCTCTATTCTCTATGTTGAAAAGAATTCATTTGTTTTCCTGTTCCGTTAACTGATATTAAAGTTCATTCCCATAGCACTCCCGAACCAAGGGTGTACAGCATGCTACAGAGAATCCATCACGTAGATGAGAATTGAAGCCACTTCAATACACAGCAACAGTGAGGAGGGATCAAGGATGAGGGGAAATGGCCTCAAGCTGCGTCAGGGGAGGGTTAGGTTGGATCTGAGGAAGAAGCTCCTTGCTGAGAGAGTGGTTGGGCTCTGGACCAGGCTGCTCAGGGAGGTGGCAGTCTGCATCCTGGAGGGGTTTAAAAACTGAGTAGCTAGAGCACTTGAGGCCATGGTCTGGGGGTTGGGGAGATGTTGGGATGAGGGCTGGACTTGGTGATCCTGGAGGGCCTTTCCAGCCAGGATGATTCTATGACTCTACGCACCAACAAGAACTCAGCAGGCTGCGTGGATTGCATTTTACAAGCAGTACTTTACTACTAACCAGTAGCCAAAGCTGGAAGGCAACACTGTGGGGCTTTAGTACTGCAGAAAGCAGCACATTCTGCCATGTTCTACGCACAGGAGAGGGCACATCTGCATCACCTTTTCCCCTTCAGGAGTTTCCAAACCCTCCTCTCAGCCCTCGTAAACCTTAACCCCAGTGACTTCCCAAGATGAGAGGTTATTCTCTTGTTCCTACCTGTCTTCCATCGAGTCCTCTCTCCTGTAAGGTGAATTTCTGATGGTTATTTCCATGCGATGATCTCTCAACTCCCCCTCTTCGAGAGAATCCCGCTTGGAATCCCTATCATCTGACTGTGACGGGGGGAAAAAATGGGAAAACCAAAACACAGTCAATTTTTAGGTCACAAGTGAACAAAATAAATAAAATAAAAACTAAACTGCACTCAACTCTTCCATCTGGCTCAAAAGCCACCCCAGCTGGTCACAGCAGTACTGCATATGAACTTCTGAAGCAGAGACTTCGCAGCTGTGAGCAGCCATGCGCAGTTTAACCGCAGTTAGAGCTGCACCTCTGTAAATTCAGTGTAATCAGACTAAGCTGAACTAATGACAAAGGACTGCGCTGACCATCGTGGGGGTTTCCCCAAGGACTCTCATTGCTCGCACAGTTACACAACGCACAGCAATGCACCATTATTTAACAACAGCCATTTAAACCTGTTCTCCTATAAAATATTTAAAAGGTCATCACCTGAACTGCATCTTCCAGTTTATCACACCAAATCCTTTACCTTCTCTACCTCAGAGGTTGTAAGAATGTAATGGGGGTGACAGTTTAGCAAAGTATCATCTTTTGTCAGGCTTTGGAACCAGTACCAAGACATGAAACAGGCTGAAGACATCAGAGGAATCCTGCTGACAGGGTAAGATGCCTTATTCTCGTGAGAAAATGAGGCTGCAGGCACTGAAGCCCCCCCAGGATTCATCAGAAACACTCGGGTAGCAAAGGGACACTTACAGTTTTCATGCGTTTTATCTCTGCCTTCTCTTCTTGCTCCTTCCTCCGCTTTTTTTCCTGAAGAATTTCATCTAAAGTTTTCACTTTCCAAGAATCCTTTTCATCACCCATTTGAGTTTAAAAAAAAAACCACTGAAAAGGAAACGAACACTAATGGAACCTACACAGCCACACGCAGCCGTGTCTGCGCTACGCTGATGGCTTTATCTGTAGACAAACACATAACGGACCCTCCTCAAGAAGAGTCAGGAGGAACTCAGAACCGAAAAAGCGCATCTGAACGCCCGGTGCCCGCACAGCCCTTGGCTGCGAACTCCGCGAGCCGTTGGAGCGATGCGGAAATACAAACGGCAACCAGGCCCGGGGTTCCCCTGACAACGGCGGTTCTAGAAACAACCTCGGTACCGCCGGGCGCCCTCGCAGCCTCCCACCGGACAGTCCCGACCCAGGGTCTGCACCCACCAACATCCCCCCGGCCCAGGGCCCCCCCGGCGCTAACGGCTGCGGAGCAGAGCAGCACTATAGCGGCCTCAGGCCCGCTCTCGGCGCGGCCGCCACCGCCTGCTTTCGCCTCACAGAGAGGTTCTCCCTCGTCCGGGGCCTCCATCCGACTCCTCCCCCGTGGCCCCCGCCGCGAGGGACAGGCCGGGCCCCGCTCCTTCGCCTCCCTCCCCGGAGCGGGGCCTACTCACCGCCGCCGCCAGCGGAGCCTGGGCCAAGCAGCGCGGGGCGATGGCGTCACTTCCGGCGGCGCCGCGGGGAGATGACGTCACCGCAGGGGGCTGGGGAAGGCGGAAGTGGGAGAGGGAGGCAGAGAGGCCAGGACGGGGGGGGCGTTGGGGGTCAGAAACCCTGAGAGGGNTCGGTCAGGGTTAGAAGGGACCACAGGATCATCCAGTTCCAACCCCCCTGCCATGGGCAGGGACACCCCACCCTAGAGCAGGCTGGCCAGAGCCTCATCCAGCCTGGCCTTAAATACCTGCAGGGACGGGGCCCCAACCACCTACCTGGGCAAACCATCCCAGGCTCTTCCCACTCACATCAAGTCTAAATCTCCCCCTCTCCAGCTTTGCTCCATTCCCCCTAGTTCTGTCATTACCTGAGACCCTAAAAAGCCCCTCCTCAGCTTTTCTGCTGCCCCCTTCAGATACTGGAAGGCTACAGTAAGGCCACCTCGGAGCCTCCTCCAGACTGAACAGCCCCAACTCTCTCAGTTTGGCCTCACAGGAGAGGTGCTCCAGCCCTCTGATCATCCTTGTGGTCCTCCTCTGGAAACGCTCCAGCACGTCCACATGAGGCCTTTCCTCAGCAGGACAGGTAAAAACAGAGTTTATTGTTCCTCAGTTGAATAAAACGCGATTCCAGTCACAGCACAAAAACACTAGGAAGGAGAAGTTACATAAATTCCTAAGAATAAAGTTCCATGCATCCATAAAAAGAGAAACAGTCAGTTAACAACTCATGACGTTAACGCAGTCATCCAAGTGGTTCCCTAACCGCGAGCAGGTTACAGCACAATGTGGGATGGGGCGATCGTTATTCAGTTAGTTGTTCCATCCACCCACCCATCCAAACACAGTGACAGAAGTTCATAAGAGGGGGAATGAGTTAACAACTAAGAAAAGTTAACACAGTTATCATTAAAGTGGTTCCTTAACCATGAGCAGAGGTCACAACACAATATGGAATAGGAGAAATCGTTACGCACTTAATCATCCCTCCCTCCCTCCCTCCCTCAATCCATCCATCCATCCTTCCCACCCATCCGTCCTGCAGCTGGGACATGGCATCTCAGAAGCCAGTTTTCCACTGCAGGTAACCCTTGACATCTCAGCCAGGGCTTGTGCTATCACAGGAATTCACATTTTAAGGAAGACAGGCTGCTTCTAGAACACGCCTGACTAACTAAACAAGCACTGGGCATAGCTGGAGCTCACAGAGCTCCTCGTGATCAGTGCTCCGGTATCGGGGTGTGGCTGTGAGAACAGCCAAAAGCAACAGCAGCCTGCTCCAAGTGGGGACTTCCCACGCGAAAGTGCTCCACAAGACAGCTGGGGTGTAGTACTGTGGAGAGTTCTTAACGTGGAACTAAAGGGTCCCTGTTTAGGTCCCTGTTTACCCAACAGAACAAAGGAGAATCTCTTACACGACTGGAGGCAGAAAAGGTCGTACAAGCGGGCAGTGAAGAGGTCAGTTTGTTCAGTCTAATAAAACCGAGACCAAATGGAAAAGCACATAAACCCATCACTGTGGAAGTCCCTTGTCAAACCAGATTATCGTGCTGCCCCTCAAGAGGCTGCACCAGCCACCCATCGGCCTGGCCGGGTGTTAGGAATCGTGAGTTCTGACATCCTCCCAGCTGTTTGGTTCACAAAATGTTCTCCTGCAACAGGAAAAGCAAAAGCCTGATAGTTTTTAGGTGAAAAGGAGCCACTCCGTGAGCGGATGGAGGGCTTTGCATGAGAGCAGAGCCAGGCAACCAGCCACTAACCCTTCCGAGTGTGTTTGCAACACAAACCAGGCTCTGTTTTCCGCCTAACACACTCAGATTTTTAACGTTAGCTACAGAAGACCCCACCAGAAGCAAAGCAACTGCAGAGCTCACAGCAATGAGAGTCCAGAGGAACAAACCCACACCGACAACAACTCTTACCACCAAAATCCTCAGGGAACAGTCCCCAGGTGACAGGTCGGGAATGCAGCCTGAAGGGAGACAAACCAAGCACATGCTGTCCTAACAGAGGAGAGGCTTCTTCGGGGACTCTCCTGGAACTGGTTTCCTCTCTGCAGGAAGGGGTCTCACACAGAGAAATCTATGAGCTTCAGCTCTGCAAGAAAAAACTGCTCATTGTAACTCTGTTAGTTCAGCTTTGTTACCACAAAGTCGATTCTTTGGGTAGCTCCGTGTGCTTTTTGTCAAACCTGATTGCCAATGCTTGACAATTCTTTATTTTAAAGGAAGTTTTAATCTCCCATCTACCACAAATGGGAATTCCCTCGAAGAAAACGTCTTCAAAGCAGCGGAGGAGAAGATTAGCCTCGATTTATGGCTAATGTTCTTCTTCCCTTTAGTGATCTCTCTTCCATCTGTCACAGAAACCTCTGAGAGTCATTAAGTAAACAGAAAATAGAGAGATACTCCACACACAGGTTGGGGTTATGACCCTGAGTTCCTAAAGGGTGGGGTTTTGTTGCAGTCTTAGTACTAGTAATTAAAAAATAGATCCATCCTCGTAACAGAAATCATCATAAAGCACAAGAAACTCTTAGAAAGGTTTCTTACAGAAAGACAGAGACCCTGCTTGCTCTGTCACCACATGTTTTTTACCCCAAAGCAACTGCAAATATCTAATTCAACACT
>VZRI01009391.1:41516-85237 GCA_013397515.1 Upupa epops | reverse complement strand
CTGGGTTCTTGGGGGGGGGGGGAGGGCGGTGGCAAGGGGAAGTGTCTGTATAATTCCATTAAATCAATTTCATCTTTCTGTTGCTACTTAAAAATAAATGGTAAAGCATCCTCCAGATTGCTATGGTGATCTGAAAAGTTGTGTAACTACCATTAGTGTGTGTTTATTTAGAAAAATCTAGATGACTGGCTTCTATTGTTTTTCTGTAAGACCTTTTGATGCTGATGTTTTTCCTGCATTTAAATGTTTCTTTTGCATATTTTCCCCTCTAAATCTTTTCCATTCATGCTATGAATGATTGTGCCCTCTCCTTGACCTCCACTGATTTATTTTGATTTTTGAAATTCCCAAAGAAGTAAAGATGTAGATTAGGAACTGTTCTGCCAGAACCAAACTACTCCAAATAACAGATACTTCCACTTGGCTATAGATACTTCCATAGGCATATATTTCTGGTTTCTCTCTGCTCCCTGTTCCACCAAAGTATTGTCAGCCCTTACACATTAAAAAGGAACAAATGCGATGATGACACAGAGATTTGCTAATGTGACCACACATTCACGTAAACATAATAAATGGTAGAATAAGGCTTTATCAACTTTTTTGAGGCTGCTTTAAGTCTTCCACCACCTCCTCCATTGGTGAGATAAAACTCTTATTGCTAAATTATGTCTAAACTTCTTTCTGAGCTCCCTCGTACCTTTTTGGTAACTAGAACCTCCTCTTCCTGGTCTCCCTATAGTACAAAGGCAGCATCAGCATAGATGGCTGCTTTAAAGATTCCCACCATCCTAAAAACACTTTGTGACCGTTTTGTCTGCCATATAACAGTGAGGAGATAGTGATTAGACAGAAACAAGCTCTAAAATACCTAGATACAAAATGCCTTCTTTGTTTAAAAACCAGCATGTCATTGATGTCTCATTTAGGAAAAATGTTTGTTGAGTCCTGTTCCTCCTCTTTTTCTAGTTCTCAGCCCTGTGAGTCTTCTGGCTCAGCTTGGGGGCCATATCAGTTGATTGGTTTAACAAGTTAGGCCCCAAGCTCAAACATCGGTCGTCCTCCCCTGGGCAACTACTCTAGAAGCTTTGCTTTGCTTTATCTCAGAGGGCATAACAAGGATAAACATAATACTGCTGATGGTGAGATTGCACGTGTAGCTCTGTGGGAGGAGGGGAGCAGTGGAGAGGTGGGGATGTTAAAAGATGTTCCACCTCATTCTTAAGTGCCAGTGTGGCACAAGGTGTTGATCACCTGAAACATACATTAAATGCTTCTGCAGAGGTAACAGTTGCATCCACCTGCAGGAGCCATGGTTTAGGAAATTCAATTGCCATATTTCTTCATGGAGCTGAGGAATCCTTAATTTTTAAGGTGGGAAGCAACTAAAAAGAAATTGGCCAGTGTCTTCTTTTTTTTCCAAAAGTGTGTAAACCATCACTACACAGGTTAATCCCTTGCTTGAAGCTGGGAGGACATAAACGGTTACATTACACTGCCTTTGTCCTTTTACCTTATTGTCACATTTCCTGAGTTTAGAGCTACATTTGTGCATTTCCCACGTAAACTACAGGATGTTCCATATTGATTGCCAGGCTTAAATTAAGGCTTCAAGCTTAGCTTGCAAACAAAGATATGCTACCTATGTCCTTTCAGTGAGCCTAGCTTGGATCCTTGTCACATCCTGTCCATCCACTGCAGCACAACAAGAAAGAGGTAACAGTGTTCTGTCTTCATAAGACACTTAGGGATCTAACTGCTTTAATTTTCTCTGCTGGTCAGGAGTAACAGAACTACAAGGGGAAGAACCTTTACATTTAGGTTGGATGTTCCTGTATCCCTAGACTTCAAGGACTAGACATGTGAGATGGAGGACCACAGTTTCCTCTGGTGTATATGGAGAAGCCAAAGCCCAGAGTAACAACTCAAACCCTTGTCCTCCACTTATGTCATTGTCAAACCTGCTCAGGGCTCCGCTGCACTAAGATACTAAGTACCTCTTAGTCTGTTCATCCAGAAAATCCGCAAAATACCTGAATATCAGGAATTTTTTTATATAATAAATATTAATTAAAATATAAATAAATATATAAAAATATATTTATATTATATATATATAAATATAAATAAAAACATAAATATATTTTATGTTTTCCATAGACACAATTTTCACTGCCTTCTCACTAAAAAATCTCTGTTGTTTCCTCCAACATATCAACATAAAAACTATACTGTGTGAGTAATGATTCTTATTTCTTTCCCATTTACAATTATTTATGGCTATTCTTATAATTTTCATCTTAAAATTTTCTTTTCATGTATGGAATGAAAGCCAGGTCTCCACTTTGCTGGACCTGTCTGGCATTTTGCTACATCTTTGAAGAAAGCAACTATAAGCTTTCCAAAAATAAACCTAGAAGATTAACTTTAGCATGGAGAAACCTGAGACAGGCAATGAATTTTCCAAAACAGCTTCACGCATTTCATACAGCATGTAGCTATAGCAGGAGAAAACAAATAAAACAGAAACCCTCTGTAAAATTATTTTAACTCTTGTGCTTGGATAGTGGCCCTCCAGCCCATCTTTCCAGCTAAATGGGGTTTTTTATTCTGTTGCTGTTTTAGGACTTTGAAGTGAAGAAAGTTCATAGAATCGTCAGGGATCAGAAGGTACCTCAAAAGATCATCTATTTCCTATGATCTTTGGCATGATTGCCAAGAACAGCTAGCACATCTGTGAAACATTACTTAGGCAAATTTATTACAGTGAGCCAGAAGGCAACAACGCTAAAATTTTCATGTACCTGCTGAAGTGCAGTGTATTGTATAACTTGGGTCTCATGCTGTAACTTATCTCACCAGGAAGCTGTTTAGAATTCTCAGCTAATATGCTAATATGATAAAAAGTACAAGATTTCCAAGACTTTGAGTCATGTTGAAGGAAATATATATATATGCATATATTTATATTACATAAATATTATATATATATGTATACACTTTACAAAATACTATTTGTATACACACACACACACACACACACACACACACATCCCTAAGCAATATCATCTTTAGTTTAGACAGCTGTTGAGTCAAAAGAATTCCACATCAGCTTGATACAAATGTCTGAAGGTCAAGAACAGGACAAAGTATTTAAAAAAGCTTAAGTGATGGTGGTCACTGAGTACCAGAAAGATGTGTTTATGTCATAAGATTTTTTTTCCACAGTTTTTTCTTTACCTGAAAACTATTAGGTTGAGAACTTCATAGTGCTGAGCAGGAATACAAACCAAGTATAGTAATTACTTAGGATTGGTTATTTAATCTTTAAAGGTGTTACCTCATTCAAAACATTTGAGGAACCAAGGAAGACCTGCCAAAACACATCTTTCTAGTCAGGATGCCCAGCAGCGTGGTTATCATGCAGTAATAGAGAAATAAATAGAGACATAAATAACCTTCTAGCATCTTCCCAACACCTATTTTCCATTGCTCTTTCATACAAAACAATACTAAGTTCTTTGAAAGAAGTCTTACTTTTCTACCAGGAAAACCTCACCTTCCCTAGGGAGACTATTGTTAAACAAAAGCTTATCTATTAAAGAGTGGCCTCCAACTTCAGAGCTGCTGTTGTGGGCTGATAAAGGCTCTTCGATGTCTCATGCTCTCCCTTGCCACCCCCCTGCCTTTCCTCCCAGTGCCTAATGCTTCGGCCTTTATAAGCAATGGAATGACTAATTGAAAATGCATTCCAGTACTTAGCAAGCAGCTTTTCCTTTCCTGCTGACTGGCTAAATGTTTTAAAGTTGGCAAGATGCTGTTTTAACTTGGGAACTTGGACATTTGTTAGTGGTCTGGATTTGTGGGGGAAAAAAAATTAATCTGTCCGAATTCCATAGTTTTGTGAAAAAATTATTATAATCTCACTTCTACAACTGGAATGAGCAAAGCTAAGTGGTGCAAATCTTTAAAGTTGGTTCATTTTCTCTTTGTGAAATATATGGCAAGATACTGTCAGTCTTAAGTTTAAGTAATACACAAAGTCATGCACTAGTGTTTGGACACAACCAGAGAAAAAGCTGTTACAAACAAGCATAAATCCAAATGACAATTCCCCTTTGGGAAAGAGTACCGTAACCCAAGCACCCTAGAGACAGCCAGTAATCACTGATACAAAGCTAGTTAATGGCCATCCAGACCAGGGTTCAGCACATCTCATCCCATGGAACAATTCAGCTTCATCCAGCAGCTGCAGAGATTTAAGTTTTTTTGTTTCTTTGCCAAACAGCATGTCTGATTCTACAAAGCTGCACCTTAACAGTTAATCATTAATCTTAAATTACATAAATGTGTCTCACACTTATCAGCTTCTTACTTTTTACAAAGTCTACAGACACAAACTTGCAAGAGACGGTATTTTTTTCTACACTGATTGTGAATTTAATGGATTTTCAAATACTTTCAGATTTTGCTCATGACAACCGCTACAATAAAAAGAGTTATGAACAAAGATGTGTTTTGTGCCTATTCACCTAGCAGAAAATTACTATTACAGCATATCTTATTATGGGAGAAATGCTTTCCAGCCTGTCTGAAGAGACAGTCTTCCCCAAACTGCCATAATACTAATTGTTTTTCAGGCGTTTGTAGTTTAAGCAGCATATGACCCAAATGTTTACGTCCTCTGCTGAATCTCATTGGCTAGCAGGAGCTGTTATTCATTCTGTTGCACTGGCCTAGTGAGAACACTTCTTTAGTCTGAGGCAGGACTTGCTCTTCCTCTCCTGAAGGGAAGAATGAAAGAAAGAAAAGCTCCTTGTATTTGCCAGACATGTTCAAATGTATTTGCCAGACATGTTCATGGCTTCTTTCATTCCATTCGGTAGAGTCATGAGTCAAATTTGGTAGAGAGGAAAAATAGCAGCTGTTAACTGTTCTGGTGCTGCAATACACTGTGGTGTCTTTTCCATTGTTCTGCTGTCAGGTCACACAGTCAACACCAAGAGATCCTCATGAATCCTTATGAAAAGTTTATTGTTCAGGGTGCTTCTATAACGTAGTCCAGAAAATAAGAACTTTGGTAATGACCTTAACAAGCACTTTGTTTTGAGGTTTCACATGAGCCCCAGCTACATTTATTCAGTCTGAATGTCATCTTATATGGTGCTGAGGTATAAATCTAAGTGCAATTAAATTATGCTGCATATATACTGTAATATCTTTAGGAATTATTTCCAAAGAGACAAAGAAAAATTAGTGACTCTTTATCCAAGTGTCTTTAATAGAGTCTTCAAAAATTTACCTTTGGTTCTATCCATTGCTGAAGTCTACACAAAAGGATGATTATTGAAATGGTCTACATGAGAAAATCAGTTAATTCTTCTCAATATCTTTCTTCTTGACACTGAGAAAACTATTTTTTTTATCTGTGCCCTACTTTCCCATCTGGGACGGACAGATACTACCCTAGCCATCTAGAGAGCAGAATACTAGGAACTTACAGAAGACACAAAAATTGGCAGCTTTGTGATATTTCCTCCTTTCCAAGATTGTATTGCCTCTAATCAACTGAAATACTTGTGCATCATTCAGTGTAAAAGAACGAGCTGTTGAGACAGATGACTTGTACCACTTCAAAAATGTAAGAGTTACTGTAGCAAAGGAAGAGACCTCTGAAGCTTTAAAAATATACCTTATACATAATCACGCCCTTTAAAGTAAAAATAATGTACAAGTTTTAAAGTCTTAGAAACAAATAGGAAGTAAATAAAGTAAACGAATAGCAAGAAGGAATAAATAAAAATTAAGAAAATATTGAAAAAAAATACTTGATTTTTGTGAATCAACTTTATTTACATTCAGGCACATGAAAGGCACATGAAAGCACTAACTGCAATCCAACCTTGTACATGGAGCTTATATCCATTAATCTGAGACAGAGACACGAGGTCCCTCAAGTCAGTGTTCTTTGCTATTGACCTAAAGATGATGACATGTAAGTGTGGAAAGAGAAAATGCTTTTGATGCCAGACTCATCACATATATATTTCATATAAGGGCATGGAGAAACATTATTTTAGCTTGTGTATGAACTGTATCTGCACAGGATGAGTTTATGTCTGGAGATAACAGTTTCTTCTTCCCTTACTATTACTAAGGCAGAGAGATCTAACAAAACAGCAGGACTGCTTTTTGCCATAAGAGCTGTCAGGAGATATTTATAGACACAAAACCCAATTAAGTGTCCCTGTTCTGTGCATGTAACTTCCCTGGAGGTTTTGTTTAGAAATGATTATCTGATACATAGACACAAGTATCTACAGATCCATGTACAGATGTGTGTGTATGTCCAAACAAAGCAACACAGGACACACTGAAGTCATCTTTTGATCAGTTAAAGAAAAGAAATTATATAACATGGTATCCTTCTGAAAACAGAACAGGAGAGAATTTTAAAATGCTACAAGTTCTTCAGTAGAAGGCTGGAATTAAATTCAGTTCTAAAATGCAACTATTCTCTACAGAATGGTCACTAAAAGGGTCCTTTTACTAGTTTAGGGAAGTCAGAGAAGACTTTTAAATTATTGATTACAATGATTTGACTTTATTGTGTAAATAAATTTTCTTAATGTTTGAAAAAGCAGTAGCATGATTTTTCTGAGGACAACTCATTTTAAACAAAAGCATTACATAAACATTCATTCATTCTCATGTTAGCTATTCCATTACTTCCTACACATCTTCATTAAAGTTTTATACTTTCAAAGCATTAATAGCTACTGTAGCCCTGATTGCACTATTTATATACACAGGCCATGGTCACACATACAACTTGTTTACAGGAGATCCTTCCTTTCCATTCAAAAATATTCAAAATCTCATGTCATAGAATCATAAGAATTATTAGAAATCGGAAGGGACCTTGGAAGTTCATCTAGTCCAATCCCCCTGCCACAGCAGGATCACCTAGACTAAGTCACATAGAATCACATCCAGACGGGTCTTGAACGTCTCCAGAGAAGACTCCACAATTCCCCAGGACAGCCTGTTTCAGTGCTCCGTTACACTCACTGGGAAGAAGTTCCTTCTGATATTTATATGGAACCTCCTATGTTCCAGCTTGCACCTAGTGCCCCTTGTCCTATCACCAGATGACCTTGAGAGGAGCCTGGCTCCATCTTCCTGACACCCACCCCTCACATATTTATAGACATTAATGAGGTTACCCCTCACCCTTCTCTTCTCCAAGATAAAGAGACCCCGCTCCCTCATCCTTTCACAGTTTGTTTTCTTGCTAACCTCATTTACAAAAGCCTAAGCACAGTAGTGATTTTTCTCCCAGACAAAGCCCAGGCAGTGATGCCTATAAAGACAAACACAGGTCCCCATGTTGAAAATAAAACATTTTTATTACTTTCTAAACCTCAGGCATAAACATTTACTGCTTCATCTGACAAAATCCAACCAATAAAGACTGCAAAAAGAGTTAGATTAATAGAATCAGCTTTCCAGAACATTACGTTGACCTCTAGACACTAGATGTCTTGAAAATTGCATACTGTATAGTTTGGCCCAAAGAAGAGCAAGGAAAATACCCTTGTTTTGTTATTTGGGTATTCTGTTGTTACAGCCTAAGCAAATCCATGTTTCTGTGGAAGCTGCAGGATTTAATATAGACTCAGTCCCCCAAGCCTGGATTCAACTGCTTGCTAGTAACTCATGGGGTGTCCTTGGGAAATATTTAATTTCACAGGTTCCTGGTGTGTCAGGCCAGAAGAGATCAGTAGACCATCCCATCTTACATTTCACTGCTCCCCCTGTCTGACAGAATTTTAAAGGACTGAAATGTAAACGGTTCCTCATAAGCCAGGAATTTGCTCAGTATCTGTCTGATGAAAACCAGAGGGGAAAGATGCTGCTGCATTCCGTAACACTTTCTTCAAATAATTTATATTTTTCTCTTTAGTCTGTAGCTTGTCTGCAAATAAGAAATTCCAGCTGCTCTAATTATTCCTCATCAGGTAGTCTGAGAAAGCTTTTTCCTCTTGCAGAAATAGGTGTTTAGTCACTTACCAGCTGATTTTAGATACCCCCAAGTTTTCCTTTTTCCCTTTTTCTTTTAGGTACCACCTCCTTGCAAGGTAAACACAAAGTGAACTAATCATGAATAGGTCTAAATTTTCTCAGAGGTTTTTGCATCCACTGGAATTTTTGTATGGCACCATACATGCAAACAAAACCAAAGTTTTGAAATCCTCCTGAATTGACCAAACACTTCCTCGCTAAGCAGCTGCCTTGCAGGACCATAATTCATCTTTCAAGATTCTGGAGTGTGCTTTCTTCACTTGCTTTTTGTCTGCATTCCTTCCTCTCCTTCAGAATCCTGAATTGCACTCAAAAGTTGTTTCCACCCAATGTTCTCTTTGAATTATGGATGGTACCTCTAAAATTCATTTTCATTTCATGATGTCAATAGTGAGTACAGGCTTCTTGTTGACACTAGTGATTAAAAATCTGGCACTAATACTGCTCCCAAAACACAGTCATCTGACTAAATTCTGCTTTGAGGTGTTAAATCCAGTGAACTGATGCTCTGCTGGTAAACATAGCCATTCCTGCTTTCCAACTCCCATCTGGCCACTCTGCTCCACCATTGGAGGTGTCAACACATTTCGGTGAAACCAACAGAACTGACATATCTGCCTCTGTACAAGCTCATATCTGAGCAAAATATTGAAAGCTGTCCTCACCTGGGCAACAGAACAACTTTTTGATACCTGGAATGGAAAAACAACATGTAAATATTAATATACCACATATTCTTCGATTTCTGCTCCAACTGCTATGAAAACTGGCATGAGACTTCATCAGCCATTGAATATAGCACAAAAGAGATCTTCCAAGATCAATGAAGTGTTGTGGAATATGATTTGTTCTGGAGCTCTGCTCAGGGGAGGAGAAAAGTGAAGGTGCTCTCCCCTTTGCAAGCACTGCTCATAGATGTATTGAGAGCTATCATGTAAAGCTGAGAGGTGAAATTCATTGTGTATAGATACACCTTGAAAGACTCCCAAAGGCTTTGGAAATAAGAACATAAATTGAAGGTGAACAAAGCTGCAATTGAAAGTAACTCCAGTAAATACAATTAAGAAATTAACCTAGTGAATGAGAAATAGATTGGATTTTCAGGAATTATGTCTTTTTCAATAATACAAGAAAAGAATTGCTAAAGGCAAGAATTTCCAAATTAAAGACTGACAGAGGAACTTTTTCAAGTAAATAGACTGTTCCAGAGCCAAAGCCTGTTACAACAATACCATCATGTGGCAATAAATGTTCACAGTCCCCTGACCTGTGGCACTACTCTTTCCTCCTCCTACACCTTCAAATTATCTCACTTGGTCTTGGTCCTGATAATAACACCCCACCTGCTGCTATACTTTTGTTTTCTCTGTTATAACAACATATTTATAACTTTTAATTTACCCTTATTTCCCTTTTTTTAAAACATTTTTTCTTGCCATATCTCTACTTATCTATAGTTGCTGTCCATACCACTGAAATGAAATAAGCTTTTAGCCAAAGGTATTACCTTTCCTTTCAGTGGAATTATGGAGACCTAATAAATCACGAATAAAAAACTTTATATTTTCCAATGTTTCATTCAAGACCTTTCTTCTTTGGAAAACTCTATCTTTTAAAGCACTAGTATGTGTATAACTAGCAGTTATGTACTCATTTTGTTATACTGAATATCATTGTGTTATGATTGTTCATTCTTAGTGACAATTTCACCTTCAACATAATGAAGAACAGACTTTGGTTGCATTTGGTACAATATAATTTATGTTTGTAACTATTTTTCTTAAAAAGCCCAAATAAATAATCATTGATATTTTGCTACCCAAAGGCATGGATAAAGCAGCCATGTCTCGGGAACTGAAGTCTCCCCTCACCCCTCAGTTCTCCTCCAAGTATGGTACTGGTTGGTGCTTATGAAATCACACAGCTTTGATTTGTGGTCTCTTGAGGTTTCATTTGTGTCTCTTGTCTGAAATAGTTGAGTGGAGAAGACTTAATATCACTGATGTATATCATTGATGTGTACTACCAGTTCTGATAATGCAGATGCAGGTGTAGGTTTCAGCAGAGCACTGTATATCCTATGATCCATGATTTTATTAACTTGCACATTGCTCCACAGCTCTAAGAATTTGGACATGTCCTATTCCAATTATTCATTAATTACACAAATTATCTCAATTTCAAGTAATTTCTTTGTAGCAGGTATATTTTATGCTTTACACAGGCTCATTTTTGCAGACTTTTTGCAACACCCTGGATGTTGTCTCATGGTTGTCCCCTCAGTGAGCAGGATATTTGACTTGAGATCTCCTGAAGTCCCTTTCAAACTCAGTCATCCTATGCTCCTAAAATAGGATAGCTCCTAAAATAGCTCCTCTCCGCTCACCTACTTTTGCCCACTTTATTCGTTTTTGAATGGTTATAGGTAGAGATACTAAATTTGTTTGTTCACATCAGCAGTCTTGCAACTAATTAAGAGATAATTATATCAGAATTTCCACATAAATTCCCAGTTCCTTTGATTTTAATTCATGGAGCTAGCACTCACATATAAGCAGTAAGAATATGTTTTTATTTCATGTTTGTCGTTGCACAAGTTCAGTTTTGAGTTCGGACTTCCTGGACCTTTACAGTACCCTAATAAACAAGTGAGTTTAAAGCTCTCTTGGCTGCAGCAGCTATTATTTGACTGAAACCTTAGTATTGTGCAGCATGGTTCACCAGCTGCATATCAGGCTGTGCTAAGCACTGACAGCCTCAGCCAGCCCCAAGCACACATATGACCAGCTGTCTAGTGGGGAATGTGAGGAGACCAAACTCCAATACATCTTATTTAGGTTGTGTCTTCCACAACCCTGGACAGCTGGCCTTTTTCCAAAGTTGCAAAAGTACTGAAATTTCTATGGTACTGTTGCTGTAGCTATCCAGAGATAAACCAACGTGCCCTGCCTTTCACTCTCCAGTTTGCCTTACAACCTAGAGCTGACAGGGCCAAGATCTGTTCCACCATATTTTTCCAGGACTCAAGGAGCAAGAGGTGATGATAAGATTATTTAAAAAAAAACAGTCAAAAAACCAAGGGTGTAAGGCACATGTTGGGATCTTCTGTGGATTGTGTAGCAGCTGAGGCCCTGGGATCTGGGGGATTGATCATTTAAGCTAGATACAAATTTTTCCCACTACCTTCCCACCTCACATGAAAGGAAAGAGGGTCTGAGCCAGACCATCTGGACAACTCTGTGGGAGCAGTGGCATGCAGAGAGGATTGGGCTGCCCACAATGCTTAGAAGAAAACAAAGCAAAATTACTTGCTTCACAGACCTTCCTTGAATACAATCATCAACAGCACTCAGCTGGTTTTATATCAATGTGTATTTTCAATTATTAACCCTTATTTCCAAATGGGAAAGAAGATTACAGTAGAGAAAAAAATATAACAGAAGAGACCACACTGTGGCGAAGATGATATAGTGAGGTGAATAACATTAAGTTAAATCTGTGTTAGTATTTTAGATCCATTGCCATTGGAACTAACAGGAATGTGTCACAGAACATGCAGAACTGAATAGAAAGATCTATAATGACTCAGAGGGCTCTACTGTTGTCCTATCACCTTACTTTATTCACAAAGTGTTTGGAAGTTAAATGTGAAATAGAAATTCATAGGAGAGACAACTGAACAAACGGGATAAAATGTAGATTTGCAGAGCTAGTAATTTTTGCATGAAAATACCAAGACAATTCTTCATTGATCAGATTTCTATTGCTATACAAATCTTCCCTTGTGCAGATTACTGAAAAGCACTCAAAATTAACATTTGTTCCTTTATTATTAGATTAGAAATTTTCCAAGTTTTATAGCTTCCCCAATTATCACTTTCCATTAGCCCCATTACCCAATCTATTTTTTTCCTAGGATGATTTCAGCATTTTTCAGTTTTGAATCACCCAGCAATAAAACATACAATGGAGAGAAACTGGCAATTGTTGTATAGAGTTATGTTATTTATTCAGGAAAATATGAGCCTGTCTCATAATAAATATACCCTAAAAAAGGCAAGAATTTGCTTACAATTTCTGTTAATGTTAACACACCTGTTACTACAAGAAACAGTATATTCCTCCCCAGTATTTTATTGCCTATGAAGACTGTCATTTATTCTAGTGACACAGCTAGGATAAAAAGTGTTGGCTAAAACTAGAGTATTCTGTTTCTAAGATAACAATGGACTGGTCCACAAAGCTTAATAAATTACAGCATTTCTGATATATACTTCTTATATTCACTGGTTTCAAGAAGACACGTGTAAAAAAAGAACTGTTGGTTTCATCAAAATCATGACATTTACTTCATGAGATCAGCTCTTTAATTCAGAGAATTCATTTAATTCATGAGATCAGCAGTTAATTCTGCTTTTTGATAGTTAAGGTTTATAAAATGTGTATGTGTATTTTATGGAAATTGCAATGGAACTGTGACAGCCATCACTGTTTCCTTCTCCTGGATTGCTGCAGACAGTGTCTGTGTCCACTTATACTGCCGGAAAATGAAACCATACAAGTACTTTTGGAATCTCCTCAAGTTTTAAATTGATGGTAGGCAAATAAAAAATATTTTACTTACCTCTTGACTGATTGGATTTTAAAGGATTTTAAGAAAAATCCTTTTTCAAGAAAGCATGTGAGTTTTAAAACAGAAGTCAGGATTTTTAGATTAAATGAATACCATAAAAATGTATTTATTAGACAAAACATTGGGGGCTTTATATATAATAAGCTTTCCTTTTAACAAACATGTTAAGTTATGATATAGAGTGGGTGCTTGCTGTTCAATATTCCAAGAAATAATGGTCCAGATATGGATAGAGGCAAATTTCTGATATATCTACTTTGCAAAAATATAGGAAACATGGAAGAAATGTAGATAGAAGATAAAAATCTCACCATGAACCTGGGCAATGGTACAACTTCAAATCTCAATTTGTTTATTGATTATCTCTATAAAGAGGATCCATTGTTAATAAAAAGGATATGTTACCCATCCTCTGCTATTACAATGTGTAGCAATTTCAGCAAGCTTAGTATATAGATTTATATACTTATCTCTACGGTCTATTTGTATAAACAAGTAGCTAACTCCCATCTGGTTACTTTAAAAGCAGAAGCACAAAAATATCAGAGTAACAGAAATAAAATTCTTTTTAACTGGTCTCCATCTGGAAATTTTAATAATGGAAATGCAAAGTTACAAAAACATGCCAGCTCTCCTGAGTTTGCATAAAACAAAAAATGGTGACCAGAAACATTTAAAAAATTTTCTTGCAAGATAAGTTATTTAAGATTGTAGCTGAGGGTCAGCAACTCTCTGTAGAGCAGGAATCTAGATCATAGTTTAACATAGCAAGGGAAAAGCCCTTTTTTTTTTCTCCTAAAAGTTTACAGCAATATGTAATTATTGCCTTGTAAATCAACTTGCAAATAACAGACTTAATGGACGTTAAGGTGTCTTTCTTCTGGGTTGGAGACTAAGGCTGAACAAGGCTGGGCTGATGACTAAGTCTACCTCTTTCTGCAACTGCTGATGTGACATTAAATTAAAATGTTGACACTTTCTTACATGCTCAGAGATGTTTTCTTTTGGCTAATGTTTATAATAATGTTCAGGAACGGCTATATCAAATGTTCCCTTAAAAGACGAAAAGAGAAAAAAACCCTCGCTGACTACTTTCAATTGAATTCCATAGATCAGACTTGTATATTCTATTAAGAAACTTGGAGGCAGAGACCACCAATACTGCAATATTTAATGCAATGTATTTTCTAAGTTAATCCAAAACCTTTCCATAGCAGGTTTGGATTGGTCACAGTTTGCATTTTTCTTCTGCTTTTTTGCTTTTGTTCTTCCCACTTCCCTCTTTTGTTTTGCTTCTCTTTGAATACTTCACAATGTTTGTACTCTGCAAGCTGGCCTATTTTCTCTCACGAAGTAGCAGATTCAGTTTGTGGTATAAATGCTAAATCAGCATGTGTCAAACTTGTTAAACCTTTTTATATGCCAAGCTTTGAAGGACTTGATAAAATAAAGCTGTAAAGATATACATTTTAATAAAACATTATTCATGCACTGTTAGTCCACAAAATATTCTCATGTACAATATAGAAATGAAAAGCAACATTTCTCTGGCCTAGAGCTAACTTTTTATGACTCCCTTGGTAATTTTCCCATCCTTTAATACTACTTTATTTATTTATTTTACAATAAACCTTCAGAAAAATGATGGCATTTTTCTGACACATTTGCATGTGCCTTTCTTTTTTTTTTTTCCCCCTGACCTTTTACATCATCTATAGAAAATTTAATAGGGATATGGAAATCAGACAGGGTAACTGCTGTAAGCAATATGTGCTGATCAAAATCCAGAAACAGCAGCTCTGTAGAGAGCAGAATTGTGGTTGTGTGGTTCACACACTGTCCTGGGAGTCTTAAGATCTGGGTTTTCTACCCTAATCTGCCTGACCCCCCTCATTGATACCAGCTCTCTGTTTGCTTAAGAAGAATGATAATATTTGTATTCTTCTATTATTTTGTCTATTTAAATTATAGGTGGCTTGGGAATCCTACTGTCTTTTATAGCTGTGGTACAGTACATCACGGTGCAGCTACTTGAGCTGATGCTTTAATATACTGCCATAAAGTAAAAACACACATTAGGGACCCAAGCACGCTGCCCTAATGTGTGACTCTACACTCCTGAAAGTCCAAGAAAAGAAGCCTTGACACAAGAAAGACTCCAGTGTTGGTTTGTAGGCAAAGACAAGCCTTTGTGTGCTCAAATACTTGAGCAAAAGGTTTTTATTTCCATCTACTTTGCTCTAATGAGACTCCATATGCAGCTCTGTATCCAGCTCTGGGCTTCTCAGCACAGGAGAGACAGGGAATGGTATTAGCATATCCAGAGGAGGCCACAGAAATGATGCAAGGGCTGGAGCTACTCTGCTTTGAGGCCAGGCTGAGAGCACTGGGGTTGCTCATCCTAAAGAAGGTAAGACTCCAGGGAGGTCTAGTGCTGCATTCCGTACTTAAAGATGCCTGTAAAAAAGATGGAGGCAGACTTTTCATCAGGGACTGTGCTGACCGGACAAGGGGTGATGGTTTTAAAATCAAAAAGAAGAGATTTAGACTAGACATTGAGTAATAACATTTTTATGACAAGAGTGCTGAGGCACCAGCCTAGGTTGATCAGAGAGTCAGTAGAAACTCCATCTCTGGGAGCATTCAGGGTCAGTCTGGATGGGGCTCTGAGCAACCTGATTTAGTTAAAAATGTCCTAGCTTGCTGCATGGAAGTTGGACTGGAAGACTTTTAAAGGAACCTTCTGACACAAAGCATTCTGTCATTCAGTGTTTTTTCAATCAGGAAGTAACTTTCAATGTGTTTGAGTGTCCTATGTATTCCACTACTGGTTGCATCCTGTAGGCTTTTTAAAGATATTCACTGGTCGGCACATCATATTCTCATATCCTCATCCTCTCATTCAGGAAATATCTTTTATTGTCTAGTTTTCATCTATTTGCAAGTCTTTGCACAATAGTGACTCATCTGTCCATAAGCCATCCATTTAGTGTCATAAAAGAACATGAAGAGCTATCATACATAAATCAAGTCCCAGTAGATTAAAACTTCATTTCCACCCTCACAGCCATATGTAAATCAGTAAAACTTCCATGGATACTGGTTTCCTCTTGTGCTTTGACAGCTCATGGTGAGGGTCACTTCTGTTTTCTCTAATGGGGCACAGGCCTCAGATGTGTCAAAACCAAGAGGAATTTTTCAAAGGCTCTGAAGAATATAAACTGATTGGAGGATCAACCACAGCTGTCCTTGAATTTAGCCATGGGTTTCTGAGTGAGTAACTGGCAATGAAGGCCAGCATCTGGGTTAATAAGGAATTATCAAGGACCAAAAAGAATTTCTGTTTTGAGGCCGTTGCTGTGCAATCATCAAGGAATGTAACTGGGTTAACTATGGAACCATAGAATACCACAAGGACTACAGAAGATAATTATCTTTAATACAGCATGACAGAGTACCATTTTCTTTTATTACACAAAAGATGATGTGCATGAAGAAAGAGGCAAAACTACTGTAGGAATCATAGTTTAGCTTCTCCATTGTAGGCAGTAGTAGCACAAAGCAACTATTTTTTCTCCCCATGCCTGAGAGTATTTTTTCCTGTCTTGAAGGAATCTCACTGTTCTTCCCTGCCTTCCACACCTGCTCTTTTCTTCTTAGTCTGTTGAGCTACAAAGTAAAAAAAAATAAACATTCAAGGCACAAAAATGCATGCAATTTTGTACTCAGAAGGTGATGAACTGAAAAGGAAGATTTTTACCTAATTGAGCCTTGAGTTCCTCCTTTAGCAGATGAACTCTTCAATTATAAAGGTGAAATCCATATTCCACAGTATTTAAAGATATTCAGGGATGAGGATTTCAGTGGGATACTTGCCAAGAGAGCAGTCATATAGGGAATGCTGGCTGGTTGTGCAAAAGTAAGTAGAAAACTGTCCTAGGGTCTGGGAGGTGGTTTTGCTGCATTGGCATGCTGGGTGATTAATGCAAGCCACTTACCATCTCCTTCATTCCTCTTGCTGTGCCTTAGATTCAGGACGAACAATGACATTTTTCTCCTTTGTACTGATTTGAAAGCTACTGATGAAAACTGCTACTTAAGGATTAGTTAGTATTGTAGAGAGGAAATTCTTGGGGAAAAAAGAGGAGAGTAAATATGCTTTTAAGTCCAAATGTATAGTATACATTTTAAACGCAAATAAAGTGCCTTCTTTTCAGCAAAATGACAGTTCCAGAAGAACTTTGTGATTTCACATCACATTTTTTCCTATGGAAGGAACATGGATGGGAAATTTACAGTGAGCTCTGAAAACATATTTATTCTTTGTTTTGCTAAACATACTTTTATACCATGGCTATATGATTCACAAGCAAAAAGAATCTTAGAAGGAAAGACTAGGTGATTTCCCATATCCCTGTAAGGGAAGCTGTTATTACCTTTGCTTTTGCTCAGAAAAATCTCAACAGGTCATAATTCCACTGCGTGTCTTAGACCTGAAAGAGCAGGGGAATTCACATTCATTTAAAGATACTGCAGTACTGTCTACATAAATCTCCTCAATGGGACAAGATGTAGGCCTAGCTTGATGAGATAGTGTTTTATACCAACTTTTCAAGCTTCGTTCTAAATAGTCATTGATTTTGTGGTTATACATGAGATTTTTATGTTCTTCTGGATATCATAGTTTACAATTTCATCCTTTACTTTACAAAGTGCTGCAATTGGCTGGCAACATTCAGAATCCATCCTATAACATCCATCTTCTGTGCTTTAGGATCCTGCTGTAATGCAATAAAGCACTTTTATTTCATATGAAGAAGGATTTATACTGAAGTTAATGTCTTAAGTGTAACACATCCACAGTGGGTAATGTTATCAAAGCATATACTTCTTCTCTAAGTGTTCACCTATTATCCAACTGGCTTTTGCAATGAATGTTTGCATAATGTAAAACAGCCACTTTGATATTAATAGAAATAAATGGCTGAAAGAACACAAAAAATTGAGTGCTTTTGCTTACTATTTAAATTCTTTCAAATAGCAGTGCTGTGTGAATTTCTAATACATTCTTTCTGCAGCAGCTAGATATTAAAATGGTCCAAAGATTAGAAAATCACTTAAAAATATAATTAATACTGTAGCACAATTCTCTGTGGTCTGTAAGATATGATGCATTTAGTGTAGCAAATAAAACATAGCATAGGACAGTCATCCACATGTATTATACATCTAATCCAATAAATATGTACGTAGATTTACTGTATTTGCCTTACAAACTTTGAATTTTCTGGGCCAAATAGTGATGTGTAATTCAATTTTACAGCATCTTTGCTGTTGTTTGTTTGATTCTTTTTTTCAGTTAACTTCACAAAACTCCTAGTTGTTATCCAACCATGATAAAACTGTTAAATAAATATGTATGAATATGTACTAAAAAACGCCCACTCTTACTCATGTTTTATAAGATCATAAGTTAAAAAGGACCAGAGGATGTTGTTGAGGTCAGCCTCCTGTTCAATGGAGGCCAGATTTACTTTTCCATTGATGATTATTTGGTTTTGGTTTCTAAATAATCATCTTACTTTGGTAAACATTCAGAAGTAGGAAAACACTCTTGCTGTGGGCAGTTAGCTGCATCCTGAGCAGTGGTGCTTTGGAATCACAGTGTATGTTCTTGGGGATCTCATTTTCTGAAGCCATTCTTGTGTCTTTGCTTCATGAAAGTTTTCATGAAAGCAGTGTTGTGTTCTCTTCAGAGGAACTAGATTTTTAAGGATTTTGAAGTTATGAGCACTTCTAAAAATTTGGTTGTTGCCTGAAGTTACATTGCATAAAAGATGCTATCATAAGTAATACAACAAAGACTTAAGGTCATGGCAAGAAAACTTTCAGGAGTGATATCAAACATGCTATATAATGCTTGGACTGTCATGATAAACAATACAAAGTAGATAAATACAAGATTAAGTCCGAGAGCACACTCTGAAGCCTAATTCCTTTTCATTGGAACTACAAAGACTTAAACCAATATTTTATACAACTAACTAGTTGGTAAAGAGGAGAAAAATTAGTAATGAAAAATGAAATTAGACATTGATTGAGAAAGCAGAAATAATTGTGTATTTAGAACTATTTTCCAGGACCTACCTCAGTGTTATGAGAATCGTGACAAAGAGACTGTGTGTTAGTAAGAGATGCATTAAAAGGAAATAGCCTTAGCTATTCATGGTATTCTACATGGTGGAGTTTGTATGACAAAGGGAAGCAAAGGTAGCTGTGATACTCAGAGCAGTGTAGTGACTTCAGTGATCAACAGAAGCAATCTGCTAGAGAGATTGAAATTTGTGCTCACAATTTTCTGCTGTCCAAAGCTATTAAAGGCTTGATGAGCCTGGTCTGACCTCATTGCTAAGCCTGTTGTGTGAAGGGACTTGGATGGGTGAGGTCACTTGTAGCCTGAATTGACATATGACCCTATGAACTTAGGATCACAAGGTCAGACTGTCTTGGACATCCTTGCTTGACACAGACTTGCAACACACCTAATGAACTCAAAGTCAACTTAGTGTTGCACCAGGAGGAACAGGAGAGAGAGAGTAACCACCAAGAGTGGTCTATTTTTCTCTTTCTAACATGGTTTCAGGCCTTAATTATAATATGTTCAAAGCAACACTAATTGTGCGTGAGCTGCTGTGCAGTGAGTGAACTATACTTTCCATTAAGGTGTCAGGGTCAGTGATATGGATAATTAGCTAACACTGTGGTTCAATACACTAATTCTCTTTGAAATAGTAGTAAAATGTACATTTACTCTGGGTAACCTCCATGTAGATATTGCAACCTTGTAATGGATGTGGATGGAATAACCTGCTTGAGCTTGTCTACTTGAGATGAGCTGTTTTCTTAAGTGTTGACAATGAACGCCGCTGTTCTAGGGAGCCAGAGAGTGTCATTAAACTAGCTGATATATTGCTGGCCTGCCATGCAGAGCAAGGATTGCTAAAGGCAGCAGTGTTGTCATATCCTTGTAGGTTGGAAGAGGGAATAAAGCAGAGAGAAAACAGGATGAAAAAAGGTGATAGAGGGCCTAAGGTGAATTCAGGGCTAATATACAGTACATTGAGTTGTTCCATTTGCTCACTTTTTTTGCTTCCTCAGTAAAAGTAGGTCAATAGTTATGTTTTTCCAGCAGCAGACCCCCCTCCCCCTCAACTCTCCCCACAATCCTCAGTCATATAGTTCATCAATAAAAGTATTTCAGAACTCTCCAGACCTGGAGACACCAGGCAGAGTTATTAGTTCTTCTTCAGCCTATTCTAGGCACCAGAGTTCAGAATGAATACTGGTAGCCATGCAGACCCAGAGAACTCACAGATCTATCCCTGTATCAGTCTCTGCATCTATATAAACACAAATGACCAGAAAGATATTAAATGGAGAATAAATGCCTGTGTGCAAAGCATTTTTGCCTGTGACAGGCCACAAGGAACAAGAGGGCAAATTCTTTGCTGATGTAATTAGCACAATGTCACTAAACTCCGTGGACCTGCACCAGTTTAGAGACACATGAGATTTGACCCCATTACTTTATTTAGTCACACTTACAGCAATTTCAGATTGTCAAGTCTGCATTATTGTATTCCAACAAGTAATACCTTTCAACTCTGTTAATAACTTTTTCTCCTCTAAATGTAGTAAATGTAGCAATTGTCTTTTGTTTATGATCAAACTCACACCAATTTTTTAGGTATCTGTGTAGCAGTTTATATCTCGAAGAACACCAACACAATTTCGAGACTCTAAGGCACAATTATCCACTTTGTGAAGATGATTGTAGCTGTGGGAAACACAACAATCATTTTATACTGATATGAGATAAATATATTTAGATAGCTAATGCATATACTGAGTTTTATTTCCTTGACACTTTCGGCGGGTATGAAGATCTTATTTCTTCTTAAAAAATATCAAGAAAGCCTAGCAGTACTTTTGAGTTTAGGAGAATTAATTTGTTCTGTGTTAACTTGGAAGACAACATTCCTTGAGAGGAATCAATGGCTTCTTTGTGCACATCAATTTTCTTTGGTTTGTCATCATGTTAAAGACTCCACATAACACCTTGATTAATTCAAAAGGTCTGGTAGACTCATATCCAATGCTACACATTTACATGAGAAGTGGAATGTGCTGCCATTAGGTAAAGCCTTTCAGTCTCAAAGAATCAGTTTTGAGTAGACTACATGACTGTGAGGGAAGAAAGGCCCAGTGTAGACTCTGATGGCTAACTGTGGTGCACAGTGACTAAATGAGGCAAAGGAAAAAACTTTACCAGAATACAAACCTTTATTGTACAAAGAGCTGAAGTAGTCTTTTGGAGTTAAAAAATTACTTCCTCCTTATAGATTTTGTCTCCAAGCCGGACTACTGTAAATGACAGGTAAAAATGCATTCAACTCTGCAACTCTAAATGGTGAACCTTTGTATGCCATTGGGTTAATGTTTTGGAGAAGTAAAGAAAGAATGGGTGAAAGGAACATCAAGGGGTCATTATTTTACCCCTGGCAGAATAGGCTCTCTCTGAACTCTTTCCAACATATTTATCTAAACTGCTCTTAAGCTCTCCAGTGATGGAGATTCACAATCTCTTCAATCAATCCATTCCTGTGCTTAATTTTTCTTACCTTACATTCTAATGTCTAATACAAATATCTCTGTGTAATTTACAGCATATTATTTCTTGTCACATAAAAAGTGGGTATGTGGAACAATTCAGTTTTTTCCCCTTTTCAGCAAATGCTTATATATTTGAAGACTACTAAACCTGTCTCTACTCACTCTTTTCTCTTGAGGAAAAATATCAACTCTTTGATTTTTGATAGATCCAATTTCTACACCCCTAGTAATTCTGGTCTGCCTTTAGCTGACCCAAATATTTCTTGAAATAAAAACTGCAGTGGGAACACCATGCTTCAGCTATGGACTCATTCATACCAAATAGAGCAGAAATATTATGTTACGCATCTTAGCGACATTACTCCTGCTTGACCAATCCATAATAGTGTTTGGCTTTTCTACAGAAGTGTCCTTCAGTGATAATAATTTCAGGTATCCTCTCTTATCTTATTCTTTATCACTGCATTTTTGCTGCAGAGCTGCTGATTAGCCACTTGTTCCCTGAAGTCATCTTAGATTTTCAGACTGCTTCTACAAATTGTCAAGCTCATTCTGAAGTCTCACTTTTCCAAATTGTTGAACCTCTTTGCAGATACTTGGCATCCTCTGTCTTAATAAATACACTTTATTTTCCTCTGTATGCCTTGAGTACATTTTTCCAGCCATTTTTCCTCTCATCTTATAGTAGTTTAATGTAGCCAAAGTTTCTCTTTCTTACTCTGACACTAAGGTGAAAAAATGTCAGAAACCTTATCGAAGTAAGGATATATAGCATCTACTCTTCCTGCCCTATCTACAAAACCTGTTACCCTGTCATATGAGGAAATTAAGTTGGTTTGACAAGATTCATTTATGCCTGCATTCAGTCTGGCTGAGATGGAGCTAATTTTCCCCATAGCAGCCTTCCTAGTTCTGTGATTTTAATGGTAGCTAGAAAGGTGTTGGTAATACACCCGGTTTTGTCTACTGCTGTGCAGTGTTAAAAGCATCCAGGCTATCTTCAACATTATCTCTTCACTGCTTGGCTGGGGATGGGCAAGATCTTGGGAAGGGAAATTACCAAAGAAGCTGACCCACACTGATCAAAGGGATATTCCATATCATGTGGTGTCTGCTCAACAATAAATGTTAAGAGAATGGAGGAGTAGGGGATACATTCATTCTCATAACATTCATTTTTCTTCTGCAGTAAACACTATGACTACTGAAGCCCTGCTTTCTGGACATCACCTGCTGATGGGAAGAATAAAATAAATATGTTTTCCCATGCTTCCATGAGTGGCTCTGAGATTCTACTGACAGCTTTCTTTCTCTGAGAGTACGCACGTTGGGGTGGATTTCTTGGGCTCAGTGACTTTATATATAAGCAATATAAACACTTATCCTACTTAGTCTCAGCTTTTCTCATGCCTTTAATTGCTTTAGTAATTTAATCACAACAATCTCTTTAGTGAAGTCACAAGTCAAAAGAGCAGTAGGTACTGTGGCTTGCTTGGATGTTTCTGTCTACAGATGTCCCACTCCCTTTGGTAGTAGAACAAACATTTTCTTACTCTTTTTGAATTGCCTGATTTTCTAACAGTATATTCTCATATTGGATTCTGTCTCTGACCTGGATATTTCTGGTATAGCCCATAATTAGTGTGTGTTGTTTTTTGTAATAGCTTCCCATGAGGTCTCTAATAAAATCTCTTGAAAAAAACCCAAACTAGATGTGTCAGTTGTTTAATCTAGTGTAGTGATGTTAAAAACTGTCATCTGCCACATTTGAAGAGTTAAGGCATTTCCTGCACTGATACACTTCCATCTAATATCAAAAGGCATTTCAGATCACACAGATCTTCAAATATTTATTTATATTTACTTTTAATAAGTACCATAAAATCTGTTTCAACAAGCAGCAATTTAATTTCATCATTGCATTTGGTCAGATGAACATCCTGCTCATAATAAAACCTTCCCTATAAAAAAACATGGAAAATACAAATTAGACTTCCATGTTAAAATGCATCCAACTTAATGTCTCAATTCCTTTTTTATATGTTGTGAATTAAATTTTTCTCTGGAATAATGTGTACACTGAAATGTTCCTGTGCATATTTACATACTCATATGAATTCCACTGATATGTTGTCTAACTTGGGATTTGCCCCCAATTCAGCCATCAGCATAACTACACTGATGCAATATTCTAGCAAGGCTGATGAGACAAATGAAAGCTGGAGGAAATAATAAATGAAACAGAATTAAATTTTGCTTATCAAATGGACATTTTTATTCAGTCTGTTTTCCATGTCCATGGTAGTCCAAATTTTCTAATTTTATGTTATTGACAATTTTATCTTCAAACCACCAACTAATTTTTAGCATTCTGAAGCACTAAGTGCTTACCAATTGCAGCAGTTGATATTAAAACATTCTGTGTTTTCTGTTTTCTGAATTGCATGGATTGCATAGGAAAGTCCAAATAACACAAATCTGCAGATTCCAATAGTTGTTAATGATGTGGGGTGAATACAGGAGTGGGATGCTAAACTAATCAGTGCTATTGGATGATTGGATGTTGCTGAGTAGAAAACACTGTATTAGTGCCTAAACTGTGCAGTGATCCATGTCTTCTAATTCTGAGAGATAGTTATGTTAAATTGATTTGAAAATAAGTGGACAGAGTCATTATGGCTGCATTTATAGCTAAGCTGATGGAAATCATATGGATTTTAGTTTTGCAATGTACCTCATAAATTGATGCTGAAGATCCCAATAGAGACTTCACTGCCTGCTCTATGTCCACCCCATAAACTGTGATTATTGGATCTTGATGACATCTACTCTGAGGGTGTATTGAAATGAATTGAAATAAACCTACAGGAAAAGTATGTTGTGGAAACTTGAATATAAAGGAAACTGTAGATTTTGTCTTTATTGATGTAAGTGGTCTAAGGAAGGACTGTAATGGAGCTATGGATATATGCTGAAAATCAAGGTTTCTCGAAGTGTAAACTCAAACCCGCATCAGCATTACGGGATTGCTCTGGCAATACATTATTTTTTTAAAAAAATAAATAATTTCTAGAACAGAATAAAACAGCGAAAGGGTGCATAACAAGAGCAAGAAAATGAAATACAGTAAGTCATAATGGTGTGACCTTGTGGTTAATGCTCTGAGGATGGTTAAATACTGAGAGATTAAAAGATCCTGACCTCACTGAGGAGCACAGAAAGTGCTCACTGGAATTTCTGGGAATACCTTGCTACAAACCAAGATTAATTATCTTATTAGATGATTGTACCAAAATTTCTTGTCTAAAAAAAGCCCACATAGTGAAAATAATAAGTATAATAGGTGAAAATAATACAACATGCTTCATTGCAATATTTAAACATTCCTTAACAGTCAGTGCTTTTAACTGCCTGCATTAACTTCCACTGCAGGCCTGTGTAACACCCAGTATTCAAATGTCACTATTGAAGTTAATGTGAATGTGAATGTGAATTAGACATAGAGTGGTCTTGCAAAAGGAAGTGTCTTTAATGGAATTTTTTTCCCTACATAAATTTATTTCCCAAATCATACTTGTAAGCCTTTCCTCAATTTATATGGCCAGAGAGGAAGAATTCATTCCATTTTAGAACTGCTAGTTTAAGTGTTTATTTCTTTAAATATAAACAAAAATTAAAAATTAATGTCTGTTGTGCAAACAGTTTTTCAGTATCGTCTGAACAGTCAACAATCAAGAATTGTAATTGTCAGAACAGAAATCTGTCTATAGGTCTGACAGACAATTGCTTTAATAGCAGTGGCTATTATAGCTGCCCTATACCTATCTCCTTATGGGCCATATAGTACCCATACTTGATTGAACAGAATCTTCATCTTCTTGGGCTTGGATCTAGAATTTTCTGGGTCTATGCAGAGATTCTTCTTGGTCCAGTTGTCTTTTTCCTTCCCCATAGCTCCAGAAACTATTGCTACTCCTTTGATAGCTTTCATGATGAAATTAATGGGATTGGGCAATTATAATTTCTGTGATGTCTACAGTGCTAGTGCCCTGTCATACACGTCAAGCTGTTGGCCTAGCAAGACCATTTATTTACAACTCTATAGTTGCTGAATGACAAGAGAGCTTTCCAGTGGTCTATGCTGAGGACACACTGAAGTAGGGTCAATATGCAAAACTGCAATGGAATAATTAACTGTTTTCCAGATCACAAAAATGCTGAGCTAATCTGTTTGCTAATATAAAAAAATTTTCTTCAATAGAATGATATGGTTAAAATCTTATTAGTTTAACCACATTCATGAGGCAGTGTCTACCTCATTAGCAGTTTGTTGTAACAGACATAAAGTCACTGGAACAGAACGTGTTCTCAGGGTAAATACCTCCCACTTTGAAAATTAATATCTTGGCTTTGGCTCAGCATTTATGTAGCAGTGGGAAACTGCTGTCCTGTAGCAGTGTTCCATTTCACTGACATTATCGCATAATGATGTTGTAAGTGGGGTAAGTGGGGATAACCTCAGAAGGTTCAGAGGTTCAATTTTCATTAGGGTAAACACCTAGAAACTTGGAAAGCTTATGAGCTAATATCCTAACACTGGTTGTCATGCTTATTTTCTAATGACACATTGTCTCTCTTGGTCCTAACCTCCTAAAATTAATCTCCCTCAGATGATCTCTCTGTCCATATTTCCCACCATAAGATGTGTATGGTATGGCTGTATCAGGTCCTGAGCAGGTTCTGGCTTCTGAGAGTATTACTTTTCATTGAGTTTTTCAGTGCAATGAATAACATCACAAAAGGACTTTCCTGAATACCTTTCAATCTGACACCACAGTACAGCCATTTCCGGCAGCACACACAGCCTGTAACATTCACAGATGGCACAAAGTTGATGTCTTGGTTTCAGGCATTTAGCATAAACCAGCCATTTATGTTCCATTCATAACTACCAGGAAGATTCAGCTGATGCCGGGATAGATTTGACTTTACTTGACCTTGATGGACTTGTCTGGGAGGATTTTGCCCTGGGTCTCACATTTTCTTTTCAGTTAAGTTCATCTACCCTTTGTGTTCTCCAGGACAGTCATTGCATTCCAGGAAGATGACAGCCTGCCAGTATGAAACTTACAGATAGCAGATTTATCCTCCTCTCTTTAGCTAACGCCTTAATCTTTGTTCAGTCTCCCATCACAATATTATTGCAGGCCATACGTCCTTCTGCTTATAAGCAAATTTAAGAAATTTCTTTGCAGTTGCTTTTTTCCCTGTCTCATTTCAGTTCTTACTCTTTTAGACTGCCCATTTAGAGTCTCTGCAGCCCTTTTGGTCAGATCCCAACTCATAATTAATTCACTATTATTTTTGTCACAAATTAGATATAATAAAATTTGAGTAAGACTGTCTTTATTCTTAGGGTCCCAAGTTGTGAAATATAAATATTGCTGAGTAGTTCTCATCCCGAGCAGCAAATCTGTCAGTCTGAAACTGGCTGCCCCAGACAGGGAGAAGCATAAAAAATACACCAACCTCTTGGGAAAATTAGTTTGCATAACACCTTCTTAGTGTTCACTTATTTCTTCTAAAAGTTTTTCTCCCAGACTTTTCACTCATAGGGATGCATGCATTAATCAAAATAAACAGCTAGTGTATGTGGCACACCAACTAGTAACAGAACTACTTAACTCCAATGAAACCAAGCTGTGTGTAACTTAATCTCTCTGCCACTGCTCCAGCTTTGCATACAAATGATAGGAGGCAGGTTTGCTGTTGACTGTTCATTACAATTTCTACTACTGGGCACTTAACACCAGTTCAGAGACTGTGATCCTTGGGCTTTACAGTCTGATAGGGGAAAGGAAAGGGAATTAAGAGAAGGAGTCAAAGCTTAATGTTGTGTGTACCTTGAAAGTCAAAATTGTGTTCAAAGACAAATGCTGCCTCCTAGTCTTTGAAATGGATGCCTATAAATTTATAGCAACACTGCCAAGTCCTGTGATATAAAGTGAGTCATATGAAACAGAAAAAAACCTCAATCTTTTATTAAAACTGAATTTTCAGGTTCCCAAGATCTTGAAGACAAGAATGAAAATGGGACCAAAGTGTACTCTATAGACTTAAAAAACAATTATGAAGTGAATCTTATGCCTTAAGTCTTGTGATCAATAAGACACAGCCAAGTGCATATTATGTCAGTATATAATATATATTTATAACATAATGTATGCTCATAAGAATGAGACAGTCTAATGCACGACATGAACATTTTCACTCTGACCATGTCATAGACTGATAATATCCTATTATTTTATATTTAAATGGCTACTTTTTCTATCACCACCCTTCCATCTCTTGCATTTGCTGTGAAACGTGGTCTCTTTCAGCAATAAAGATTCATATACCTGTGGTTATTTTGTCATTTATATGCAGTTATATCATTGATTGTTTTAATCTGTTTTAGGAAGTCTTCTGTTTACCTCTCTGTTACTGAGATGATTTTTTAATTAAGCTTAGCAAAAAGAGTGACTACATCAACTATATCTTTGAATATTTGAATATATTTGTTTTTGTAAACATTGGCTTAGTCAGATAGCACTGAAGATTTGATTTTAAGCACAATGTTTGCAACTCACAGCTAAGTTTTCTCTAGGTAGATTCTAATTGTTTGTAACCCAGTGGGAAAATGTTTGTTATTACATTGATTTTTTGAAAAATAAGAAAGCAATATTTTAAAACGTAAAACAAGAATGAATACTTCATAAACCAGTACTTAATCTGCAAATACAGTTGGAAGTAATGTAACCATAATTTTAAAATGATGCCCATAAGAAATAGAGTCAGAATTGTTTGAGGTGACATAACTCTTACCTTCAGTACTTCAGATCCAGTGTTATACATGTAATGAAATTCTTAGTTGCAGTGCCCCACAGAGCATACTGAGATAGAAATGAAAACAATAAGAACAGTAACAATATTGAAAATATTGTTTTCAATATGGAAAGAATACCAAATATTTTCTTGTGTCTGCAGGTTTATACTTGTTCCTTCTTACTCCGTGGCAAGCCAAATAAACTTTCATAATTTCAGTGTGATGATTGTGAAAGCATTGAAAAATGATGGTTGCAGAGGACAATGTAAAAGTTAGGTGATAAAGTCCTTGCAATCACAGAATGGTGTATGTTGGAAGGGACTTTAAAGATTACCTAGTTCCAACCACCTACCATGAGCAGGGGCAGCTGCTACTAGATCTGGTTGCTCAAAGCCCTGTCCAACCTGGCTGCATGCAATGGTATGCAGCTCTTTAGGAAGAAACCTTTACTACTCCTTTTGTTCAGTAGTTACCATGGCAATCTTTGATTTAATTTTTCAATACATATTTTGTATAAGTACCTATTGATTTTAACAATATTTAAGCAATCTGATTTTAATCAAGAGTATGCAACAGAAATGATAAAAATGTCCCAAAAATTACATGAGAAATAAATTTTTCTGTATTTGCTGAAAATGCAAATATGCTTTCCATCCCCAAATTTCCTAAACAAACAATGAACAACCCAAACAAAAATTTGCATCAAGGGAGATCACATGCAAATGCTATAGAAGCTGGGGAAAACAGTCACTGACAACAGTGATTGCCTCTGCCTCAAAATCCAGTGGTTTGGTTTTCCTATAAACACTAATCACACACGTATTAGAATATTACAAGGAAGCTAAGCGTGTTGGAATAGTTCATCTTAGCTCCACAATTCTTTACTTAAGTACTTACTTTGAACTATATTTTTTAGACGAACGAGACTCTGAAATGTCAAGGAATTCTTTCGATTTTTGAGAGCTTTTATGGGGTATGAAAAAATGGGAAGGTATGAAAAAATTACTGAAAACTTACAGTCACTAGCAAATCTTGTGAGGTATGGCATGGACAAACAGCGTTCTTAATCCCTGTGTTCTATGAAAAGGAGGAAAAATATTTAGTTTTTCTTTTATTTTTTTTCTTGCTCCCTGCAGTACTGCAGAAAACATACCTGAGATCCCTACAGATATTCAGAGAAATGATGTCTGTTGTTTACCTAGGTTTCAATGCCAGCTTGCAATTTTTAACAAAGGCATATGACACTTTCTGTAGACCTTGAGTCTGAATAGAAATAAAATAGGATTTAGAAACTTTAAGACCCATACCAACAAATGCTGAACAGCATTCTGCTACATCAGTCACCACACATGACACCTTAACCAATTCTACCTAATTAATGATGGATGAAGGGACAGGCAGGTGACAATGCATGCTTTTTCACTTTATTACAGGGACCACAAAGCAACTGTCATGCATGGACAAACCTTCTGACTAAAGCTAACACTGCCTGTTTGCATTTCAGTTCCATGAGAGTGAAACTGGGTTTAATGCATGTAAGTAATTCTGATTGCATGTTTTGCTGAAGCACTTGGTCTTGGAACAGCAGATATTTCCTACTTGAAATAAAGGTATGAATATTTAAAGTGGAATTGTCCACTGAATGGATGAAAGCTGAAGGTAACAGGAAAAAAATCACTGCCACTTAACTTTATCATGACTGATTGTCAATTTCAATTATTATATTTACCTTGTTTTTATAGAGGTGGTTGCTTTTCATTCAAATGCTTTACTTCATCTTTTAAGGCACTGAGCACTGTCAAACTCAATGAGACTGAAGAATATTAGAGAAGATATTAACTTCTTGCTTAGGATTAGCTCTTAGGCTGAGAAATACTAAAGAAGAAATGGTTTTAGCTTAATCATGTTGTTGGCACTATACAGGAGATGCATATAGCCTTATGATCACCCTGAAATGCTGTTTCCTCCTCTGTCAGTGGGATCTTTTCATCTTTATGTGAATCCAGTTTTGTGAGAGGGAAGACTCATTCTGGATGACTGCAGTACAAGTCATAATCAACTGTGATTTCAGAACATTTTGCATTTGAAGGTGAGTCATTACTGCATTAAGTAAGCATCTAGAATTGCTGTACAAGATAAGAAATCCCTCATGTCAGACACGTATTAAAATACAGCCGTCTCATTGAAGTTTACAACTGACATGGGAAAGACAGATCAGAGATAAGAGAAACGAATATTCAATACTAGATAGGTTCCACGTTGTGTTGATGTGTGGATGAACATTGTTTTCTTCAGTCCAAGAGAACCATTCCTTGCTCCTTATCTTAGTGTGGCTAAGACAAACTTGAAAGTTATTCTTAGATGACTAAACTGTACATAAGGAATATGTGTCGCACAATTGGATTCCTACTGCCTATATATTTGCCCCTGCAAATACTCTGTGCAATGTTAAGGCAATGTAGACTTCTGAAACCCACAGTCCTATTTGTTTTGTATTCACTGTACTACAGGTCAATGCCATCTATTCAAAGTCTGCAGTATGAAACCAGCTTTGCTTAAGAGATCATAAAAGAGTTATACGGTTTAAATTTTTGTTCCAGAACTAACAGGCCCATTTTAATGTAAAGCCATCTTTATTGAAATATTAAAGTACTATAAGTAATATTTTACACTATAAATAGTATTATAAACTTAAGGAAAATAAAGTTGCTATATCTTGCTGCTTGTTTATGAAACCTTAATACCACATGAATTTACATCAAAAAGAAAAAAAATCCAGCAACAAAAGTGTTGAGAATATATTTTTTTTCCATTTCACATTCATTTTTCAGAAATTAAAGGCTTCTCTCCTTTGATAAGGTTCAAGATAAGGTCCTTATGTGTAATCTTATAAGACTTCCAGTTTGACCTGAATAGACGTACCTGGGATTCCAAGAGTGCAATTGATAGGATTAGTACTTCTTTCTAGCTATCTGTGTAAAGACAATTAAAACAGGAAATAGTAAAAATAGAGTAAGGTGGAAGATCCAGGGAATAACCTCTTAGGTTTAGCTGTCAAGTTTCTAACAGCTTTTCTCTTTTCCTACCCACATCTTTTCTGAACAAAGGGTTAGGCATAACCAACAGCTAGTTAAGTTGTTTATATCTTAAACTATAATGCATCACAATGAAAGTGCAAAAGGCAGGCTCAGGGTACAAGAAGTGTCTATAGGTTATAGGTGGGCAAAATTAAATGAGAGAGACTTGCTGACTGGAAGGTGAGATCTCTTAGATGAGCAAGAGCTTCCCCAGGGAGCTGGTGGGAGCTATGTAGCTTTGGTCATTTAAATCAGATTGAACATTTTAAAAGAGAGTATACTTCAGGGAGCCATCAGTGATATTTAAGACATAGTTTGCAATACATCTAATACACCAGGATTTTGTTAAGCCAACATAAATCAGGGTGTGAGAGAAACTAAGAAAATAACACCTGGAAACAGGTTATACAGGACCCAGTCCAACAAAGCACAGGGTAACCAAGCCCCTCCCCTCCTTCCAATAAATTTACAAGGCTGTCCTATGACTGTAATTCTACTTTAGCCCTTGGGCACCTGCCTGTGCATCTTTGTGCTGTCCCAGACCTCCCCTGCTATATTGGGCCTCAATATAGCAGCACTGTACTCCAGAGGAAATGAGACCAACATTTCATGTATTTAACTGGGGAGGCTGGTCATGAGATAATATGGAGAATTATAAAAGTCATAATTTAATTTGCATTTTCCTACTCATTATGGTCAAAGATTTTGCTGAAATGTGTTATTTGCCTTACATCTCTGGAGAGGCTCTGATATGTCTTTGTAATGAAAATGGACTCAAACTGTGAAGATAACCAAAGATGGGTGATGTCTGCAATGCCTGGACACATCCAGCATTCATATGGCTTTTTTTCCAACAAAAGGTGAACTTCTGCTGTAAAAGTTTCATTTATCTCATACCAATAGTCCTCTCAAAAGAGTACAAGAGAAGTTTGAAAGCATGGGAAAAGTGATCAAGGTAAATTTTGTTTAATTAAAAAAAATAATCCAATTAGGCATGCATAACATACAGAACTTTAGAATAGTCATTCTGAAGTCAAGGTGCAACTTACAGCATCATGTACCATTGATAACTTCTGTAGGAAAGGGACTGGTAATAAGATCTCTATTTCCTTGGAAAGCACAGGCTTTGGAACTGCTCAAGCAACATCACAGTCTTCTGCTTATAATACCTTAATGATTTCCAAAGGAAACACTTAATAAAGTAAGATATCACAAAATGGATGAAATCTTTAGATAACCAATAAATAATAGGCAATTCATAACTCCTACCATTCTGGTTTCATGGGACTAAGACTGAAGGAGAGAAAAATGGTCCAAGAAGTTATTATCAGATTTTGCAGGCAGATTTTTATGCTTGAAAACTTAATTTCAGATTTTAAAATAGTGCAGCATTTATAAATATATTCAGCAGAATATGCAGAAGGTACTGTATTCAAAAGAAGGAATAAAAATGCATGTAAAGTAGGTTTCCTTTGAGAAACAATCAGTTATAACTCTGAAGGCAAATTAATTTTGTTAATGTCAGATGACAGGAAAAGTATAATTTCTTGGTTTTCTTTGGTACAGTCTAATTATTAAACACCACAGAGAAATCTCCAGTGAACTCCTGTCTGAAGGAAGCTTATTTTAGCTTTCCAGGTTCACATCCCTGATAGAAGTTAGGTGACTCAGAGAGTACAGTCAATCAGTCGAAGTTTTCTCAATTCAGGCTCAGATATGACTACAAACTTAACAGCTGCCCAAGGACTGTCTGCAAAATTAGAATGCCCTCCCTCAAAAAAAGCAACAGATGTAATTGGAGACCAGTGTGAAAAGGGTGACTTATTCACAGCAGCCTTCTGTCTGCAGTGTTTAGATTCAAAGGCATGACCAAGGAAGATGTCCCACTGAGATCAGGTGTCTGGATATGTGCCAACAATTTACATTTGCTTATATTGCTTATGGCAGAAAGGCTTGATTCAAGCTTTTATACTATATATAGGGATATATATTTGTATAGAGAGATACTTTTTCCTTCAGAAAAAAGACAATATAAATGATTATTTAATAAGCATTAGTACCTTTTTTAAAAGTTTTCTATATTTTCCAGATTATGTCTCTAAACCCACAAATTTATTGCATGACTTTTCTTTTCTCCAACCCAAACTTACAAATTTTATGAAGTAGGGACTTTCCATTTCACTGAAAAAAACTTTCCAACAAAAGGCATTTTCAAAAAGGTTTTAATTGCTCCTATTAAACTCCAACAGTAGTTATCCTAAAAACCATGCCTTACAGCTCTAGAAAAGTACATTAATGAATATTTGGATGCTGTAGTCCTCTAAAACATGCTCAGATATCCTCAGTGTAAGAGGGAAAGTTTATATTCTTTCATTTGTGCCTATGGTATGTCTAAAAAAATAGTCCTCTGGCAAAACTTGTCCTCTGACATTGAAAATTGCCAATGAAATGTGGTTTGAAATCTGCACGAGTTGTTAGACTTCTTTGGCCAGATATTAAAAACTAACTAACCCAAATTAAGAGGTATGAAAAGTAGCCCAAGATGGGTGACACAGGTAAGATGCTTTTTTTGATCACTCCAGTTCACAAGGTAATTTTGCCTTTGTCCAAAGAGCTGCACATAATTTTCTGTTTGTGCAGATAAACACAGATATTGAAAGGTTTGGTATGAATACCGAGAAGCTTTCTCCTTTTTAAGGCATTCACAGACAAAGTGAATGCCCTTCTAATCATGTCTAGTGAAGAGAAAAAGCAATTAAATACAATGCCAGCAGAATTCTGGGAATAAAGTTCAATCAAGTTCACAAGCAGCAGTGAGTGAGGGATCTCAGCAGATCCCTAGGCAAAACTAGGTTACATCAGTGCATGATCCAGATTCAGCTGTATGACTGACTTTATAGCAACTTGGCACAAAGAAATTAATTAGGGAGGGGAATAAAAGACTAACAATATTCAAAGAGGAGGTATTTCTCAGCAGTTCTGATTTCAAGCCTGTTGGACTTGCACATGGAAAACAAGACATTCAATCAAGTGCTGTTATGTAAGTGCAGCTCTTGGAAAGCACTCCATATACAGTATAAATTCTACAGCAGAGTGTTTTGAGCACTTGGAAACTGTGGAAGATGGATATGAACTCTTTTTAAATTCATATAGCTTTGAAAACAGGCATAACGAGAAGAAACATTAGGAGATGAGAGGCAAGGTTTCTAAGGAGAGGTATTATCGTTTATTAGAATAACTTGTAGTGTTGGGAAAAAACAATATTTCCTAGACAAAAGCCCCTTAAAGCTTGTCTATTTCTTTTTACTTCTATCAGTCTGTCTCAGGAAAACATTACTTCTACCTGCAAGTCTTGTCTCCTATGCCGAGACAATCACTTAAAGGAATGTATTTCACTTCATATAAGTGCTTTTGAACAACGAAAGCCATGTTCCCTGTTTGCCCAGAGTGAGTAAGAGTTTAGTTAAAGTAGTCATAGCATTGTGGGTAGTTATTTGAATAGGATTGGGTCAGCCCTTTAAAGGACAATGGGGAAAAAAGAAGGGTCAAAAACAATTTCCAAAGTCTCATTTTTTGGCCTCCAGAAAAACAATAATTTTCACATACCTTCTCTCGTCTTTTGAAGACAGTGCACCTCAGAAAGCCAAAGAAACTAACGCTGAGTACCTTTCACTGGGTGAAACTCAAAGCATTTTGTAGAGATCAATTAATCAAGTTCTTCCCTAGCAAGTACACAAGTGTTTTGCAAGTGACACCATGGAAACAGAAATACTAAACCCCATATTTCAAAGAACATTACACAGAAGCAATGGAGAACACAAGAACATATTCTTCTACTCATATGGCTGGATTATTTTTTCTGATTTCTCATAAGAAATGTGACAATTTTAATGTTACTTTTTCATACATTTAATTTTCCTTGACTTTCTAAGTGGTTGTAACACTGTCTGAGACAGGGTTACAAGTATCAAGGCAGGCTGAAGACCCCAACCGATAGTCGCTGTGGTGGGCACATATTTCATTTACTTTTTCATATTTATCCAGCAGTGCCCACATATGAGCTAATAACTACAGATGCTTTAGAGTTAATGGTGAGAAACAAGTATTTTTAGCTAATTTGAATAACCTTAAAGATTTATTTTCAAAAGTGTTAAATATTTTTCTGTAAGGGTGGTAGAGTAGGGATGAATAACTGGGCTGCTTTCTGTACACTATAGATACCTACATTGTTCAGATGAAACACATCTTCTACTGCCAAAATGCATCAACTTCTTTATATCACAATCCCTTTTCATCTGCTCTGTCTGGGGTATTCAAATGTTTTAGGCATGCTATGTTATCCCTCTGAAAACCTCATGAATGTTATCTCTTATTTATGCCCTCGGAATTGCTGCTGATTATACTATGGCAATGTCTTAGAGGCTTAAACAAGAACAGGGTCATCTCTGCTAGTTACTGTCCAAGCAGAGTGGCTGCATCCAAAGTCAGGGATCCAGTATTTCTGAGCTTGGAATACATCCCCATTTCACACTCCAGTAAGATCCAGATACATGTAAAACCACTTCCTCACATCTGCTGTTCTGATTTCCATTGGAAGGAGACTTTAGTGTGTGGGTCAAACAGGTCAAACAGGAGAGGTAGCATGGCCTTGCCAGGACCCCAAGATACATGACTGCAGATCACAACGCTGGTCTGTCACAACACGGTCGTTAACAGCAGCAGCAATGTGGTTATGAATGAGACTATGCCCTCAAAGAGAAAATGAGCTAAAAGATTAGATTATGTCACCCTGCTGTTTGTGAAGAGGAAAAGACAAGGCACAAAAAGATTGATCACTCTGCAAAAACAGTAGTAGAGTCAGAAACAGAAGTTGTCTCTTAAGCTGCAAGACATTTTTCTTTGAATGTACAGATATTTTATTGTTTAGACTTAAACACCTTGCTCACAACCATACAGCAGCTGTGAGACAAAGCTATAACCCAGGAATTATGACACAGAGTTTTAGCTGAGACTTGGGAGCTATAAAATCTGCAAACCTGTGGGAGAAGGATCTAAGACTTATCAAATGCATTGAACTCCTGCATTCATTTTGGGAACTGAAAGTTGCAACAGAAAAAAGTTACTTCAGTAAGTTTCTTGAAAAATAACACAAGAAGCCCTATTCCTGTAAAACCTGTGCTGGTGTATTAAAATGTGGAGTTCAGAATTGTAGCATGATCCAGTGTGAACAGACACGAATTAATCTTGATATTTGACTTTTATTACTTCCATCTGAGCTAACCTTCGTTACTTGGATTTTACAAATTTAAGGACTTGCCAGCATCTTGCCAGTTAAATAAAGGGCACAGCTAAGGTCTCCAAACATCTGGTTCAAATACTTAATCATCTTATTGCATGAAGCCTGGTATTTTTATCTCATACACTGATTGGATCAGCATATTTTTTTTTTTTTCACAAATTGGTATTTAAACCTCAAAACCTTTAGCTAACTACATCTGTCATTGATATTTTATTGTTTAATTTCTTTTTATAGAGCCAAATTACATCTCTCCCACATACAGCCTGCACATTACATGTCTAATTTGTCGACATGTTCTATAATGATAATTTCATTGATTTAGAAAGTGACATTATGAGCAACATATGTTCGGTTTAGCAGTAAACCTTGTTAAAGCAATAATGTCCCATTTTTCCCTCTACCCTCCCCAAATTCAAATATAACTCACATTATGAGGCAGCTGAATAATTTAACTGCTTTGATTCTTGTAAATATAGAAACCTGCTAGCTGTTTAGTTTTACACTTTGGCTGCATATATTTCCTACTTTGGGTTGCTAGGAAAGGCCAGTGCAGAGCTTAATTATACTACAGTACTTTGTCTAAAAGCATGATATGTGTTAATTTCCTTTGGTAAGAAACACTTGGAAGGCAAAATTGCTCCCTTAAAAAAAATTAAAAAAAATATAGGACATTCACATGTAATTGTGGAACATCCATTCATAGACAATAACAAGAAGATGTCCTATTACTTTATCCCAATTATCCTTCATATACTCATCAAAAAGCAGACCTATTTGCATATTACTCGTGAAACAGCTGAGTAATAAAACAGAATTATTTTTATAGACTCTGGAGCTAGTTGAATGTTTTGACATCTGTAGTGGTATAGGACCTTTTCCCCAAGTGTTTAAAAATATGACTGCTTTTTGATCAGGGTGTAGTCATTTCAGGATTAGTCTGCAACTTTATTCTGGATTCTCAGCTCAGTTTTTGCAAAGACATTTTACAAGTACTTTACAAATCACAAATCACTACAAAAAACACTGAAGCCTATAATGCAATTTGCTTTAGTAAAGGCATATCCTGAAGAGTTTAAAGAAGCAATAATAATAAAAAGGAAGTTTAGTCTTGTTTTGATTTTGAAAAGGGAGTCCACATTAAAAATAGCTAGAGAAAACAATTATTGCACTGCAGTGGTCTGAGAAAAGGTCTGAGTGAGGAAACTTATCAACAGAAATATTATCTCTATGCTTGACTTCTGCAGATCACTTTTATCCTCAGGTCAGGTGTCAAGAATGAATGATGGAGTGCCCTATTCCTGTCTTGACTGTTCCATTAACTGTGCCACAGGTTCTAAAACAAAAGTCAACAGCAGAACTATGTTCTGTGTTGATTTTCAACATACAAATTCCCATTAAGGCATTTGTAAGGACTGATTTTGGAGCATACTTTAAAGGTGAAAACTTCTTTATGTATTTATGAAAGATTTGGCTGCATGTCTATATTTTTCACTGTAGGAGGGTTGTTACTAAGTGGAATACACATGGCCATGCTTCATTTAGCATGTGGAGTAACTTCATAACTTTTCTTGGAAGATTTTCAGATATTTTCAGATTGAATTTGAAGGGACTAATAGCACACATACAGGGGGAATGTTTCTTTGGATACAGTTTTTGAAAATTACTCTTGCTAATGAATTTTCAAGTATATCAGATCATTACATTTTTTTCTCTCTTGTCATTCACTTCCTGTTTTTCTGTCTTTCTGTTTCTAGAGAGTATATTTTTTTGTTTTTTTTTTCTAGAGGAAAAACTGCCAATTATACATATGCTTTTTTCTGTGAATTCTAGAATATACATCTCTTCTCACAATTCCTCTGCATAGAAGTGTTTTGTCAATTTAGAATGAAAGGAATAAAATATTTCTCCATAATGAAAAGAATTGACTGACACTATGCCAGTGTTAGGGGAGAAAAAGTGTTTTATTTAATGTTAGCTAAAACAATACAAAAACATTAGAGGAGACAAGATAGCCAGCGATTTTCACACTGAATATCCCAATCTGCTAACTTGCAGGAAGATGGATGGACAGCCTTTCTTATCTTATATTAATCTCAGATTATTTGCCATTTGTTAGAAGATTTGTGTCATGAATGTCTCCTCTTCCCAAGTAAGAGAAGCCTTCAAGAAGCAGAGAAAGCTCATGGAGGACTCGTCTCCTGTGATGGAGGAGGATGCCATGTTGCCATAGGGAAAAGGATTGCCCAGGGGGTTTTCCCTTGAGAAAAAGAGGCTCAAAGAGTTGTGCCCAGGCACATAAGAACTGTGTGACTACTCTCTATGCTTTGGTGGTGGGGGTTTTTTGTTGTTTCCCCAAGATGAACCTGTCTCTTTTTGCCTCTGTGACTCATAAGTGGCAGGCAACTGATCCCTTCCTGTTCTTGTTCCAGCTCATAAGCACTTTTGCCAATTAGAATTTGCCTCAGACCTGGCCAGTATTGGCCAACTGGTGACAAGCATGGTATGTAGCAGTGTTAGGAAAGAACACACTGATACCAGTGGTGCTTGTAACTTTTCTGTGGTGTTGCTTTTATTTATGAATGTTCCTGTAATTTTGCTCAAACCCTGCCATACAACTGGTTGAACAAACATTGTCTTCATTATGTTAGTTCTATATGCCGCACTGACATAGAAGAATTCGTTATTAATACAAAATTGCTAAAATATAACTTTCTACCTAGATAGAAACTGGTGAAGTAACTATTTGGATGTATCTGAATTGTCAAAGTTAAGAATGAAGACGAATTTTTAGTCATTATCAAATATAGTGATGGTTATAACAGACTGTGACACTGTGATTAATGAACACTACAGAAACCTAACTTTACAGGATCACAGTGGGAAAATTTCCTGAATTTTTTAGGTTTGAATGATATGGAGTACCATTTTCAGATTTCTGGACATTATTCTGTAGGACCAGAGCTCTAGCAAGTCTTTCACCCACTCTGACAAGATGGATCCTATTTCTTCTATATGACAAATTAAATGCCCTTTCTCCTTGTTTTGGTTAGAAGAGCAAGAAGCCTATGAAAGCATATTATTTTAAGTGCATGAAAGCATGTCACTTTTGAAGGCATTGTGTCAAGCATTGTAATCCATCTGTGGTGCATGAAACTCTCAGAAAATCCCTGATTTATACGGCAGACCAAACACTGTACTGGGAGACCGATAAACATTTGATGTAGAAAAGCATTTTACCCTGAGACAACCAAATACAAGCTTGGCTCAGTAATGAAGAGAATGCATTTCCATATGAAACCTGTCAATGAGTTCTGTGTAAAGTAAGTTGAATGCAGTCAACATGAGTTTTAGCAGACAGATTTCTCAATTTCAAAATTATCACAATTTGCTATCCAGATAGAAAAGCAAATGGTTCTTGACACTAAGTTATTGGTCATGCAAAGATGTGATCTGTTATTTCAGGTTTGGAGAAAACAATGTGGGAAAAGGTCCAGCATTCAGGTCTAAACATGTATGGGCATTTGTGAGTAGTATCAGTAACATTTTACACCCTTGAGGATTTGGAGAAATAAGTGAGGCAAAGCATGTAGAGAGAAGAAACTTGATTTGGTCAACTGATGTATTTCTGATTACTTTTGGTTTTGAAGGCTCTCTGCAGTAATCTTAGAGTTCGAAACTTACTGAATCTTCTTATAAGTTTATATTTCACAGGCATGAGGACAGATATTATACATCAATGTTCACATTTAAATAAAACAGTTGAAGACCTCCTGAAGTGCAATCCTGTTTTCATTTGGTGTAAATGTTACTAAGCACTCAATTCTTCCAGAGTGTTATGGTCACTGGCTCTCTTATCTGTAGGAGATAGCATCAATGCCTCTTCTTCAAGTGCTAGGCCTCAAAGTCACAAGCTCCATCACCAGTCAATGGAACCCCTTGTTTAAACTCTTTCACAGTACATAGAAAAAGTATATCATGAGTTTACTGTTTATTTGCTGAAGTTCTTTAAAAAGTATATCTTTTAATTACCCTTTGAAGAATATAGCTTCTAGTTTCCATCACAGATATTCAAAGCATTCATACGATGAGGTGCTAGAGGGGGCTCTTGGGACCCAAGTTTAAGAAATCCTCCTCCACCTCAAGAGTAGGTGTGACTTTTTCTATCTCTGATGAATCTACCCCCTCTTTGTCTGCTGCTTACTCTTTGCCAGAGAACACTTATCCTTGGGGTTTTGAAAAACACTTCTGAAGAGTAAACTTTTTGCCTTTGGAATAGTCATGCCACAAAGAAGAATTTTACTTCCTACCTTGTTTTCAAAGTGCGTAAGTGAATTAAGCAACATGTTTTGACAGGCAAAATATTCGTAGTTGAAGTGCCTGGATTTAATCTTGGAAGATGATGTATTTATATAATAGATCTATCTCAGTTATGAGATATTGTGCATGCGCTTGTGTGGCAGGATACTAGCAGTAAATCTGCACCATTTTTGCTGTTCAAAATTTTTCTGTGATAGAAGTAAAATCGTAGTTCAAGGAATCTTAGCAATGTGTTGTATAGTGAGAGTATTAAAGGCTAATCCAAAGGTCTTGTGGCATTAAAGTTGCATTGTCTGCAAGATGTGTATTAGCTGGAGTTTTTTAGAGATGAAGGCTCCATGAAACATTTCAGGCAAGGTATGTTTTTAGTAAACAAATAGAAATAATTTTTTTGCGATTGTAGCCAAATTCTTTGTAATCATCTAATCCGAATGCTTTTAACTGGAAAACTGGACTTTGATTTACCAAGTCTTTCCAGCTGAATTCGTCTAAGATCAGATCAAACACAGATAGGAGACTACTAAGAGAAAATGAAGTAATTGATAAAATTGTAGATATTTGAGCATGTGATGTTAGTACTTTCATCCCTTAACCACTCCTGGTTAGCAGGAAGAAGTAAAATACAAGATGAGGATATTGTACTGAGTCCTTCTGTTGCAGGACCCTGATTTTATTGTCTGTGTGGATTTTTTCCAGAACTTCAAGTTGAAGCTACAAATGGAGATTTTCTTTGTATTCTATTCCAGCATCAGGACTAGATTCAGTGACTGTTCCTGCCTGTGTTTTGGGGTATGTGCAAAATTGCAAGTTCTTACGAAATAGCTTTTATTTAAATATTCATGAAGATCCTGATGCAAAGCATCTGCTTACTTTCTAGCACCTCAAAGGTCTGAAGGAGGACACAGACATAGTTTTTCATCTGTCATGTCCTTTGGCCTCTTCATCCTTTGGTCTTCATGGGAGCAGTTTCTCTGCTGCTTAATCTGTCTGGCTGCCGTAGGATTCTCATGGTAGCAGCAGACTTTCACTAATTTAAGCACACATACCCATTTCCCTGTAATCTTTCATCCTCCTACAATGGGTGAACAACTTTCTCGGGCTTAAAAAGAACTGAAGAGCAGGTAAAAGTTGCCTAACACATGTGCTTAAAAAGTGGAGAAAAACAATTGTGGGGTACTCTTTAATTTCAACTTTGTCATGAAAATATTAATCAATGCCGGCAAATTGCAGCTCCAAGATGTATTTCAATGCATATAAATATAAACAATTATGGGTGTTTGAAATACGCATTCATATATGGGTTCCCTAGTTACTGAGTATCTGGTGCTTGTGCATAGACTATTCATAACTTCCAAGTCATTTTGATGTAAATTAACACAGATAAATTTTATTAACAAGTAAACATAATTAATATTTTAACAGTAGTGAACATTTGAGATTGGCCTAGGCCTGCATCAGTCTTTCTGAATGGAAAAGTTTTTATATAATTTCCAAGTGCAGTATGGTATGTCAGCTTTAAAATAAAGTGATTTTTTTGTTCAGATTTTTCCCTTATGTCTTCTGAGATGCTACAAAGCATTTGGAACTCAGGTTCAATAAGGGTGTCTTTAACAGATTAAATTAATATCCTAGTTGTTCAGGTGTCCTATCTCTATCAATAATACTAGCTTTTTTTTTCTTGCATTAATTCGGGTATTATATGCACATAAATTCTAGGAAAAACAATCCTTTTACCTAGTTCCTTACACAGCTAGGACAGAAACAGCATCTTTGCTTGTCTCTTCCTCATGCAGTAAATCCTGGAGCTGTGGACTTGTAGATTAAGTGCATTCTCAGGGCGGAGCATGACTCTGCACCAAGGACAGCTTTATTTTCCCTACAAATGAAGAAAGTGATGAGTCTGCTGTTTCTTAAAGGAGAGAAACTTCAGCAGATGAACCAGAGTCAAAAAAACTGCAGAAATCACACTCAGATGGAAAGAAAGGTGACTGCATCAGCATCTTGACCTATCACTTTCAGTCTGTAGGAACTTTGTTCATGGACAGTGTTGAGCACAATCCATGCAGCAGAATCCACAGGAAAACTTTTTCCAGTGCTTCACCACCCTCACAGTGTTCAGATCTAAGACTTAATCTAAATTTACCCTCCTTGAAACTGTCACCTGTTGTCCTGTTGTTACACTCTCTGATTATGAGTCTTTCCCCACTTTCCTCTAGCCACCTGTAAAGGTGGAAGACTACATTAAGCTTCTCTGCAGAGAGTTCTCATTTCTAGGCTGAACAACCTCAAGTCTTTCATCCTGTCCTTACAAGAGAGGTCCTCTAGCCCTCTGATCATCTTCATGGCCCTCTTCTGGAGAAAAGCTTCATGATTTTCTTATGCTGCGAGCTCTGGAGTTGGACATAGCACTGCAAGTAAGGTCTCATGAGAGCTGAGTAGAGAGGCAGAAACACCTCCCTTGAACACACTTCTGTTGATACAGCCCAGGGTGCAATTGGCCTTCTGGGCTGCAGGTGTAAGTCCCTATATATACCCACATGCAGCTGTCAATTCACATGAAGATTTTTATCACATTCAGGAGAGAATCTAGCTGTGCAGATGTCTTGGGTTGTGGAATATAAAGTTTGTATTCTATTCTCATCTGTTGGGAGCGGTTGGGAGGATATGTGGTTTTATCTCTTGCATGGGAGTGGGAGGAGGGGGCGGGGGGAGCGCCCTGGCGGTGAGGAGCAGCACCCCGGGAACCGCTGAAGCTGCGGTGCCTGCGTG
>VZRI01009391.1:24975-39320 GCA_013397515.1 Upupa epops | reverse complement strand
GAACGTCCCCGCGCCGCCGAGCGACCCCGGCCCCCCCCCCACTCCCATGCAAGAAATAAAACCACATATCCTCCCAACAGAGGAGAATAGAATACAAATTTTACATTGCACAACCCAATACAATTATATAAAATTCTGAGTAAGTAACAAAAGATAACTTCAAAGCACATTGCAAACACATTTTGAAAGTTTGGCTGCAATTTTCAGATGTGAGGTGCTTTTGATAAGTTTCTTGACCATAATTTGATTATGTTATGTTCCTCCAGCATGTATAAAAAAAGACTGGGTTTTTGACCCTCAAACTTTGTGGAGTCATAACACCCAAAGCAGGAGAGTCCAGACTACAGAGAATGTCTTTTGGGAGATGTGAAGATGTGAATCTTTCATCAATGTACACTTCAGATTACTTTAGAGTAAGAATAAACAAACAAAAATAATTTAATAATTTTTAAGATGTAAGGCAAGAAAATGTTTGTCCACATCCTTTACTTGTGTTTGCATTTCTATATAAATCTTGCATGCAAGTTCAAAACTATACATCCCATGAGAAAAGCATTACTTAGGTTGTGTTTTGCCATTTATCTGGAAATACTGAGGACTGGGACTAGGGATAGTCTGTCTCTTCCCTCCTTGGCCAACCCAACTGATATGTTCTTACCATTGAGCTATCATTGGGTGAGCAAGGTCATGACAGAGTTTTGCATTGATTCCCTTCTCCATACATGTTTAGTCACAGGAGAAAGAATGGTCCTTTTTGGTGAGAGCCCTGGCTTAGTTATCATATTAAATAATTCCAAAAGTTACATACCTCGATTGCCTCTTAGCTCTCTAACACAGTATTTTTAACTGACATACAGAAAATAGTCATAAACTCCCTTTGCGATGATATACCGGAACCAAAGAGGGACGCAATTTCCACTACTGTTAATTGCAAAGTATGAGTCAAAGCATAGTTTTCAATTTTCTCTCTGCTGCTAGGTTCACAGTTGTGATATCCTGTTAAAAAATGAGAACAGTCCTTTGCTCTCCATAGCTCAGCTACATAAACAAAAGAGAAAGCTAGGAAATTCATCCCATCATTTTAGCTGTTAAAATATTTGGAGTTTCTTTTGAGGAAGCTGCCTAGACTTCTTTTGTAGTCAGTGAAGAGAGATAAACAACTTCAGAAGAAAATAATTTCATCTGTATCAGACATGTATACTAGCAAGGGATCAGCTGTCCCTGCAGAAAGCTTAGATTGCTCATTTACTCCACAATACTGACTTCTAGGTGGTTGAAGTTAAGTTAAACAAATCCTGCCTGGGTGACTATACAGGAGAGCTAACAAAGGTGTGTAAGCACAAAGTTCTGTCAAATGCTCAAAGAGATACTGAAAGATTAAAGAGGCAGGTTTAAAAAATACATTAAACCTTCAGTTATGGGAGTCAGTTGTTCTGTGTAGCAAAAGCTGTGAGAAATATAAGAGACACTAATGTTTTAATAAAGTTGCTGGTACATTTTAAGAAGCTGATATCATCGGCGAATCATCAGTGTTGACAATGTTGCTAAGAATATTTTCATCTCTGTGCTTGTTTTTTGCACTAAATGGGTGCTTTTAAACTACAAAAAAGTAAGGTGAAAGGTATAATGTAAAGAATCAAACCCCTGCTGCTTTGAGTAATAAAGTTCAATCAGCTGATAACAAGGGTAATGGGAATTATATATGTGCATAATATATATGAATTAACTTTGGCCAAGTTTCTTTTAAAATTCATGTCTTCTATATCTTTAACTTTTGGTAGACAGAAGCACTGTTATTCTTTGAGGGTTGATTCAGAACACGAATTGTATTGCACACTATGTTTAAGTAAAGAAATATAATTAATTGGCATACTTTTAGACCTGGGGCACCAGTAGCAGAGATATTATTTTAACTGGATTTTTTTAAACTGTTTTTAATCTCTGGGTGCTTATAGCCAGTTGTGATCAGTACTGAGTCTGATCCTGTTTGTCTGTGACTCTGATGAAGGTATATAGTGTACCCTCAGCAAGTCTGGTGATGACATAAAACTGGGAGGAGTTGCTGACACACCACAGGCTGTTCTGCCATGAAGTGAGAGCTAGAGAGCCTGGAGAGTTGGGGCAGAGAGGAACCTAATGAAGTTCAACAAGGGCAAGTATAAGATCTTGCATCCCAGGATGAATAACCCCCAGCAGAGGTTAGGGGTTGACTTGCTGAAAATCAGCTCTACAGAAAAAGATCTGGTAGTTCTGGTGTACTATGAGCCAGCAACGTGCTCAAGAAGTCCAACACTATTCTGTATACCTTAAGAATGTAGCCATTGGAACCAAGGCTGGTTCTTTGTCTCATCTACTGTACTGCAGTGAGACTACATCTGGGGTACTGCGTCCAGTTCTGGGCTCCTCAGTTCAAGCAACTCTACTGAGAAAGTCCAGCAGAGGATATAAAAATTATGAGGAAACTGGAATATCTCTTTTATGAGAAAAAGCTGAAGGATCTGGCTTTGTTTAACCTGCAGAATAGAAAACTCAGAGGGCATTTTACCAACAATTATAAGTATCTGGAGGGGGGAAGGGGGGCAGACTATTTTCAGTGGTGTCCAGTGACCGGACAAGGGACAATTGGCACAAACACAGGAAGTTCCACCTAAGTCTGAGGAGAAGCTTCTTTACATTGAGGGTAGCAGAGAACTGGGACAGGCTGCCCAGAGAGGTTGTGGAATCTCATTCTCTGGAGACATTCAAAACCTGTCTGGATGTGATCCTGTGAAATCTGCTGAAGGTGATCCTAATTTAGCAGAGGGGTTTGGACTAGATGATCTTTAGAGATCCCTTCCAACCCCTACCAGTGTGTGATTCTGAGGTTCTGTGGTTCTATGATTCTGTGGTGCTCTGGTTCACAGAATCATTAAGATTCGAAAGGACTTCTAAGAACATAATGTCCAACCTTCAACCCAATAATTCCATGACCACTAGGTTCTGTGATCTAGCAGGAATTATTTAAGAGTTATTCAATACTCTCATGAAAATAAGATTTGATATCTTGTTGATGGAGATTATTCCAGAAAAAGGAAATATAATGAAATAAAACACAGATTATGACAAAGTTTTAGCAGTATCAAAGAAGACTTTCATAAGAAGAAATGAATGAGGGTTAGAAAATGCTGTTCCTTGTGTATGAAACAAATGTTCTTTCTGCAATTAAGAAGCACAGAGGGTTGGGTATCCCTCTAACATGCTCAGTTAGATGGAAAGTGATCAAAGTCATGACAATAAATGGATCAGCTGCAGTGACTAACTAATGAAATGTGCTTTTATAAAAGCCAAAATATCCTTAGAGAAAAAAAGTAATCATTTAATTATAAATTAATGTGTCATGCTGGTTGGATGTGCTGATGATTCACAGTTAAGATTCCAATGCTTAAATTTCTCTGAGTGTTTACACTCAACAGTATTCTACCACCTGTGGCCACTCAACCTCAGGAATTGTCTTCTTAGAATTTCTAGGCTTAGCGGGATATGTAAGGTATATAGGTTGGTGAATATGTGTAGGGCAGTCCTCTCTGTAAAAAAAAGCATGAGAATGGATGAATTTAGTAGATGGTCTGTTTATCTGTGTCAAGCATGCTGTAATATCTGTTTTTAGGAGATGAGAGACTGACTCCTTTTGATAAGGAAGTGGAAATTCTTAAAATTTGCTATAATTTATCATCTAATACTATGTCTATACAGATCTACAGGATCTTGGCTGATTTCCAAAAGGAATATTAGATTCCTACTGCAGAGACAGAAGTTGCCTTCACTTCCTGTCCTAAATAGTGTGGTTGGAGCAGCTCTGTTTACTCTGGGTCAGTGGGTGAAAAAGATTCCTTAATTATATAACCCTTTCTGACACACAACTCTGGGACGATGCTTCACGGATCTGTGATCCTATCTAGTTTTAAGGCACCATGACCGCAAGTTGTGCCAGGGAAAGTTTAGCTAGACTTTAGGAAAAAATTCTTCCTGGAAATGGTCATCATGCCTTGGAACAAGCTGCCCAGGGAGAAGGTTCAATCGCCATCTCTGGACATCAACACAAGTTCTGTTGATCTGGAGCTTAGGGATAGGGTTTAGCAGGGGGCTTCGGACAATTGGGTTAGACTTGATGATCTTGAAGGTCTTTCTCAAATGATTCCATCATTCTATGAAGATCTTAGCTGGACCTACCAACACATAACATGCATGGATATAAACATGAAATTACAGAATCACAGATGGCTAAAGAAATGGTTTTCACTTACTATGATGGTCTTTTACCAGACATGGTTGTCTTAGTGTAACTATGGCCTGAGAAAAACCTCAACAATACTATACAAGTAGCATTTTTTTAAAGCTTAGTTCCAGTCATATTAGACAAAAAGTGGAAGAGAGACCATATCTGGAGTATTGTGTCCAGTTCTGGGCCCCTCGCTTTAAGAAAGACACAGAGCTGCTAGAGGATGTCCAGCATAGAGCAACGAAGATGATGATGGAAGTAGAACAGCTCCCTTATGAGGAAAGGATGAGGGAGCTGGGTCTCTTGTACTTGGGGAAGAGGAGGAGGAGGAGGGACCTCATTAATGTCTATAAATATGTGAGGGGTGAGTGTCAGGAGGATGGAACCAGGCTCTTCTCAAGGTCATCTGGTGATAGGACAAGGGGCAATGGGTACAAGCTGGAACATAGGAGGTTCCATATAAATATCTGAAGGAACTTCACAATAAGGGTAACAGAGTATAGGAACAGGCTGCCCAGGGGGATTGTGGTCTCCTTCTCTGGTGAAGTTCAAGACCCATCTGTATGTGTTCCTGTGCGACTTGGTCTAGGTGGTCCTGCTGTGGCAGGGGGAGTGGACTAGATGGTCTTTTGAGGTCCCTTCCAATCCCTAATGATTTTATGATTGTATGAATATCATAAGTACTAGGACCTTCTTATCATGCATATTACTTTGAATGCAGAGAAGTCATACAGATAAGTGGAAAATGTCCTGTTTAGAAATGCTATTCAATAAATTGAGGAATAACAGGCTTTTAAAAGCACATGGGCCAATTCACTTTGTTCCTGTTTCAAAACTCAGTAAAGTACTGTGGTGTTCACCTGGGGCAATGGTTTCCCATGTTGCACCAGTGAGATCCATTGAAGATATTTTTGTTTAACTGAGTCTAGTTAATTTACCAAGCATAGATCAGAGATGGTTCCATGTGACATCACAAAATGAAACAGCAGAGAGGGAAACTGCCATCAGGGCCTTAGTTCTTTTGTCTTTTCTAGACTTTCCTAGACTTTTTCCCTGATAGCTGCTACTTCCTGGCTTTCACCTGACAGGGCGGCAGGCAGAGTTGTGCTTATGTCAGCTATTTTTTGGTTTTTTTTTTGTCTCCACAGAAAAATACAAGTGCTTTATATTGATCTCATCAGCATAATCTCCTTCTGTAACTTGGAACAGACTACTGAAGGCTATCATGAAGGAAGATGCTGGAAAGATCTACTTCGTATGGATGAGAAACAGACTACCCAGAATGCCTGAAGTCAGTGGCTTGTTGAATCAGACCATCATCTTTGCATTTGTCTTGCTAAAATGAGTACGATTCAAGTAATTTTCTTCATGGCTACTGGCATTTCCTAGCTATGCCATAAATTCTGTATGGAAAGAATTCTTTTGTGTCAATATTTTACCAAATACTTTCTGGCTTGCTGTACTTGCTTTCTGTTCTACCAATGTTAGTTCTATATTTATTTGCTTAATAAACCATTGTTGTCTCAGGCAATGAATTAAATATCATGTCATTTTCCAGATAGACTAATTCTTAGTTTGCATTTTAATGTAATTACTTCTGAAATGACAAGCAGCTATAAGGTCTACGTAACATCTCCACTGGCTTTCAACAAAAGACAGAATCAGAAGAGGGACAGCACTAAGATATCTGTCCATACACTTAGGCTGCCTGTGACATTCCCACTGAATCTAGTTGGCTGCATTTTTCTACACTGAAAGGTCATTGATAATTGCTGAGCAGAACCTTGTAATTTTTCATCCAGGTATTAAATAGCAATAATAGCTAATTATCATTTGGGAGAAAAAAAGGGGTAGATAGGACACATGAAGTCCATATTCAAGATCAGAGCATATCTAATAAAGGGAATAATTCTGCAGAGTTATAAAGGGATACAAAGTCTTAGAGTGAAAAATTAAACGATAGGTCTGGCATTAGTCTGTTTCTATCAGAAGTGCGGAAGAAATATAACTAAACACCTATTTACTCATGAAATATACTATAATCTGCTAAAGAAAATTTTTGGACCTCTGCTTAATTAAGACCACTTTTAGCAACTTCAGTATGAGTCCTTGAAGGACTGATGTCTCACTGGGAATTTGTAGATCCTTGTAGATTCTATCTGAATTCTTGAATTTCCTATATGTGCATTATCTTTATGCTAGAATCTCATTCTCAATCTTCAGTTTCATTTTCACTCAAGCTTTATAGGTTGACTTTGCACATCAGGTATGACACGTAGAATTTATTTCCCACCAGCACATATGGATCTCTCATTTGCATTTCTATGATACCAATTTATAAACACATTTTGGATGTATTTTTGCCTCAGCATTTGCTCCAGCTGCTCTGTCTAAATTGCAGAATGCAAAGGCAGGGATTGGAGGGGTGTGGTGTGTGTGGGTGTGGGTGTGGGTGTGGGTGTGTGTGTGTGTGTGTGTGTGTGTGAAAAACTGCTCACTGGAGGAGAAGGCCAAGTCCAAGACCACCTGGGGAAACTAAAGAATAAGAAGTCCATGGGTCTTCATGAAATGCATCTGTGTTTCCTGAAGGAACTGGGGAATGAAGTGTCTAAGCTTCTGTCCATCATATCTAAGAAGTCATGGCAGTCTGGTGAAGTTCCTATTGACTGGAAAAGGGAAATAATGCACCCTTCTTAAAGAAGGGAAAAAAGAATGATCTGGGGAACTGGGGACTGTCTGGGAAGATTATGAAGAAGATATTTCTGGAAATTATGCAATCTCCAAAAAAGGTAAGAAGGAGGAACCAGGTAACTATAGACCAGTCAGCCTCATCTCCATCCCAGGAAAGGTGGTGAAACAATTTGTCCTAGATGCTGTCTCTAGGCAGATCAAGGACAAGAGGGTCATTAGGGACAGACAGTGTGGCTTCACCAAGGGGAAGTCATGATTGACAATCAGACAGCCTTTTATGAAAGCATAACCAGGTGGATAAATGATGGCAGAGCAGTGGATGTGGTCTATCTTGACTTCAGTAAGGCATTTAATAGTCTCAGATAACATACTCATGGACAAACTGAGGCAGTGTGAGCTGAATGATTGAGTAGTGAGGTGGATTGTGAACTGGCTGCAGAATAGAAGCCAGAGAGTAGTGGTTATTGGGACAGAGTCTAGTTGGAAGCCTGTATCTAGTGGGGTTCCCCAAGGATTGGTACTGGGAGCAGTCCTATTCAATCTATTCATTAATGATTTGGATGAGGGATTAGGGTGCACTGTCAGCAAGTTTGCTGATGACATATAGCTGGGTAGTGTCACCAACACTCCAGCAAACTGTGCTACCATTCAACGAGACCTGGACAGGCTGGACAGAAATGTAATGAGATACAAGGCTAAGTGTAGAGTCTTGCATCTGGGCAAGAACAACTCCAGGGACCAGTATAGGTTGGGGACTGACCTGTTAGAGAACAGTGTAGGAGAAAGGGACCTGAGGGTCCTAGTGAACAGCAGGGTGACTATGAGCCAGCAATGTGCTCTTGTGGCCAAGAGGGCCAACAGCATCCTGGGGTGCATCAGAAGGGGGGTGGTTAGGAAATCGAGGGAGGTTCTTCTCCCCGTCTACTCTGCACTACTGAGACTGCAAATGGAGTATTGTGTCCAGCTGGGCCCTCACTTTAAGAAAGACACAGAGCTGCTGGAGGGTGTCCAGCATAGAGCAACGAAGATGAAGGAAATAGAACAGCTCCCTTCTGAGGAAAGGCTGAGGGAGCTGGGTCTCTTGTGCTTGGAGGAGGCTGAGGGGTAACCACATTAATGTCTACAAATATGTGAGGGGTGGGTGTCAGGAGGATGGAGCCAGGCTCTTCTCAAGGTCATCTGGTGATAGGATAAGGGGCAATGGGTGCCAGCTGGAGCATAGGAGGTTCCATATAAATATCAGAAAGAACTTCTTCACAGTGAGGGTAATGGAGCACTGGAACAGGCTGCTCAGGGGGATTGTGGAGTCTCCTTCTCTGGTAAAGTTCAAGACCCATCTGTATGTGTTCCTGTGCGACTTGGTCTAGGTGATCCTGCTGTGGCAGGGGAATGGACTGGATGATCTTTTGAGGTCCCTTCTAATCCTTAACGATTCTATGATTCTATGCTAAAGTATGTGGAAAATAAGGAGATGATTGGTGACAGCCAACGTGACTTTAGGGCAGGACATTTTATCAGGGAGTGTACTGATATGATGGGTAAGGGTTTCAAACTGTAAGTGGATAGAATTCTATTAGATGTATGGAAGGAATTCTTTGTTATGAGAGTGATAAAGCATTGAAAAATGTTGCCTAGAGAAGCTGTGGATACCCTCTCCCAAAAAGCTGTGAAGGCTGGGTTTGATGGAACTTTGAGCAATCTAGTGGAAGATGTTCCTGCACTGGCATAGAGTTGGAACTGGAAGATCTTTAAGATTCCTTTCAACTAAAACCTTTCTATGATTCCATGACACACAACTTCACCTTGCTTGTATCCATGTGGAATGCAAATAATAATTTTCTGATTTGGCCATTTTATAAATACTAATTTATTCTCCTTGTTTGCTGACTTCCCATGCAATCAAATAAGAACCATTTCCTTTCCTTTCATGGCTCTTCATACCTGCAGACTTACCTGTCTCCAATGAGGTGGACCATCAGGTTCATGAGGGGTTTAGAGAACAAGTTATATGAGGAGAGGCTGAGGGAGCTGAGTGTTTGGAGAAGAGGAGGCTGAGAGGTGGGATAGTTGGTTTTGGATTGGACTGGATGATCTTTAAGTTCTTTTCCAACTTCATCATTCCTGGGGTACGGTGATACTGTGAGCTCATTGTCCTCTACAGCTACCTGAATGCAGGTTGTAGAAGGGTGTGTGTTGGCCTCTTCTACTTGGTGACTAATGACAGAATCAGGGGGAATTGTCTAAAGTTAATGCAAGGGAGGTTTAGATTAGATATTAGGATGTGATTCTTTACAGAAGGAGTGGTGAGGCCCTGGAACAGCTTTTCCAGGGAGGTGGTGGAGTCAGCATCCCTGCAGGTATTTAAGACGCGTGTAGACATGATGCTTCATGACAGGCTATAGTGGCAGGCATGGAGGGGATGATTTTATGTTTTCCAATCTATCAGGTATTTAGGGGTTTTTTGGTGTGGATGTGGTTGGACTCATTGATCTAGGAGGTCCTTTCCAATCAGGGTGATTCTGTGATTCTGTACTTCTGTGACTGCTTTTTATGATTAGGTAATGAACACACCTTCAATGTCTCTGGTCACATGTATGCACCCTCATCTGCCCTCCCGCTACTGTACAAGTTTCAAAGCAAATCACATAAATACATTTACCTCATTTTCCTCTTCAAAAATCTCATTTAAAAATTTAAGAACCTTCCATATGGTAACATACCTATTCAGCATGCTGACCAGTACAGCCTTATTAGTTCCTCATCTTCCGTGCAACTGTTAACTATTTTTAAGTTACAGATTTTCTTATGGGCATTGAGTGTCCTTTTTTTTTGTCCTCTTTGTGATTTCCTTTGTACAGCAAGCAGCCTTCTTTGAATGTTCTATTTGTTTTCATTTTATGATTCCTTTTAATTTCAAGTTCACATAAAATACACCTGAAAAGTAGATTATTAATTTTGTTTTAGGGCCATGAGGGAGAACTGCTGCATTTGTGCCACTCTCCACACAACAGGACACCCATGAGTAAGAGTTAGATGTAATGCTGTGGAATCCATCTGACCAGAATATCTACTTAGAAAATGGGAAACAGTCCGCTGGGCCACTGAATCTAATGTGTTCATCACAGGCACCCACACCATGTAATTGCTTTCAAAAACTGTCTAATGGTCCTTCTTAAAACCAGCTATGTTCCCTATTTCCTTTACTTTTCTTACTGGAAGAATAAGGTTTCAGAATATTTCTCACTGGAGGATTAGAAAACTTTATCTAATTTCCAGACTAAATTTATTTGTGGGTAATTTACAACTATTTGTTCTTGGACCAACATTGTTCTTTTGTTTAAGCCATTCTTTTCCCTGGTGTTTACCCACATTATAAGTTTATAGAGAACAATCACATCCTGTCCTCTGTGTTTTGCAAGGCTAAACAATCCAAACTCTCTTTGCATCCCTTTCCAAGGGAAGAACTTAACTTCTTGTGCTCATTCTAGCAGCCTCTGTTTCAAAGCACCTTTCTTCTATAGAAATGATCAGCACTTCATTCTACTTTCCTAATGAATTCTTAACAGTATGGCAGGTAGTAAGAATAACAGAAATTCTCACATCATTTTTCACAGTTGCATCCCAATCACTCTGATAATTCTGTGATCTGTTTATAATCTCTTTGAAACCCCATTGTTTTTTCACTCTAAAGGTGTCTTTCCTTACAGTATCTATATTATTTCTGCTTTTTACAAAAGGTGTAATGATTTTACACAATGTCAGAAGAAATAGTTCAGTAAATTCCCAATTTCTCTTACTTAGAGATGTTACCTTGACATTGATAATACTTTATTTGTATAATATTATTTATTTTCCTTTTCCTTAGTGATAATTATATACTGCAAAAGAAGTTCTAGAGTATTAAATAATTTTAAATTTATGGGTTTCCAAAGTAAATTTCTTAATTATAGGATTAATTATAGCTAGCTTCTATTTTTTTTTTTTTTGTACTTACCTGGCGTAGCAATTTTTTATATGTGATTGTACATGTTGCTACTATTAACAGTTAAAACTATTGGGATTTGTTTCTCAACTTTTTAAAGTTGGAGCTATTACTTTTCAGATCATAATTTTGATTAACCTCTCTTTGATCCTATATTCAGATACTAGACCTGGACAGATAAGTTTGAACAACATGGTCTGATCTTGTGGTTAATCCACTAGGTTGTGGGAGATTAGCCTAGAAAGACAGTGAGGTGCCTATCCATCAGAATTATTCTGGGATACTATCAGTATAAGGTGTACATAAATTTATGTTGGTTTTTATTCAACATATTATGACTGTCATCTCTGGGGAGACAGAACTATAAATGAGAGCTCTCAACATTAAGACTTTTCTTAAACTCTCAGAGTGGAGAATATGTGAAGATCATCACAAACATTGGTGTCAGTGCTCAGAGAGATGGACTGCAAAGTTTTTGGTGTTAACATTTTTCGATGATGTGAGGAAGCACAAGCTCTGCTCAACCTGTTTGAGCCATTCAACTCAAGCCCACCAAGCAACAGGATGATCAATGATTAAATGACCTCTGAATTCTCAAGCTGTTGTTATGCTAGATTCTTAAGCAAACCTCCTGTTAGCATGAGTTCTTTCACTGGAACTTTGGTTTAGGCCCTGGGTACTGAGGAGAGCTAAGAAAGGAAACCCAAATGACACAGTGAGTACAGAAATAAGGAGAGATGGTTACAAGGACAGCATTTGCATACTTCCCTAAGTCTGGGTAATTGGTGCCAATAGCTTTTACCAATAACGTTGCCACATTCGTTTGATGATTGCTCAGCCTGGTCACTGTTATTCACTGTAACACTGGTGTCACAGTAGCATGTAAATAGTTTTTTCCTTTTAAAACCTCTAAATTGGGCAGTGTTGAAACAATTTTGACAAATGTTTCAGCTGATTCATAAACTGTGTGCCTGGCACAGACAAAGCCAAGTAAAGACCTACAGATGATAAAAAAAACCCAAATCTATCTGTTCCATCTTTATTTTATAGGTCTGCATTCTAAATCAACACAAGAGGGACCCAATTTCTCCACTAACCTTGTCTAATGAAGACTGAAATTTAATAAGCATGTAAGAAAGATGCCTCACCATGAACTAAGAGAGTTCAAAACATGACATTTAGTTCATTATTTATTAACCTATCCCCCAAGGAACATGACAGAAGCAATGCAGACTATCCGTATTAGAAGCTATTTCATCTTGAAATATAATGGAGACCCTATGTCCTTTGCACAAGATTTATATTCTGAAGAGGAAATGAGATCTAAGATGTAAAATTAATGCCACTCATTATTCCACTTTTTCCCATGTAAGGTAGAAAGAACATTTCTTTACAGATCGAAGGTACTTAGCACCCTGTGCTTTGAAAGTACAATAAGTTTATAAAAATCACAATTTCTTATCCAGGAAAAAATATTAAGAAGTGTGTATATGATGAAAAAAAATAGAGCAATGTTCCCTCTATACATTAAAAAAAACATGCAAAATCCACAGTTTAAAGACTGGAGACAGAACACTTGAATGTGCCAATAGAGCTATTTATCAAAACTGACAGCTGTAAAAATCTCCTCTAGACAGTCAGATAAATGACATTTCAGATGCACTACGGATACTCTTATTTTTCCTGAGTGTATTTAATTTTCATTTCCTTGTTTAAAAGTAAAGCAAGACTCACACTGGTGAGAATCACAACTTATGGACCATAAGCATAAAGAATTCTGGCGTAAGTCTCAGTTTAAGTTATGTGGCTGGGGTCAGAATCCCATGCACCCAAATAACTTAAATATTGGTAACATTCTTTTCCAAATTACTTTGTTTTCAAAACAGAGCCCAGCTCACAACCTTTCTGCCTACTGGGAGTAACCATAAGATCTGCAGTTACAGCGAGTAAGAGAAAAGCATCTGCTGACATGTGTTTGCCTGCACACAGCAACCTTAACACTTTTGGAAATGATTCTGCAGTATTGGCTAAGTAGACTTGGAATCTCAAATAAAATGTGCTTTGCAACATTAAAATACAACTCGCATCATTAGAAATAAGTTCACATGTTCAGAAGTCCACATGGATGTATGTGTTAGACTTCCTTCTTCTTACAGAGTTATCTCAATAAACCATTTTAATGATATGGCCCATAAATGTACTTGACTTACCTTTCCTCATTGACAATGAAAATGAGACAGCAAATTAAAGGTACGATTGTAAGAAAAAGTTGCAATGGCATGACATGAATTGTTTCAATACTTTACCAACTGAGCCACTGGTACTTCTCAATTCATGAACAAATTTTCTATTACTACAGAGTCATGCTTTTATTGATTGGTATAAAAATACCATTTATATCTTTTTTCATCCTGCTGTGTTTCTATTTTATTGGAAGTGTCCTGTAACAGGTATAACATCAGCTCATATTACCAAGAAATCTATAAAATAGCTTCCTGCTACTATCTTTGGTGCAGATTGTACGAATACATTATGATCCCACTGAGTAAATGATAAAAGCTGTTATTCACAGGCAAACATGATTTATCCTCACCTGTTCAAAATTCTGTATATACCCACTTTATTATTAAATTATGAAAACACTTTACTCACATTGATTAGGAACATTGATACATTATTAAAGAGAGGCTATTAAGAAACATGTGTTCCAAATTTAAGTTCTGAGGTTTGTGACTAATAGTAGGATCACAAATATTTCACGCAAATGAGAATGGACAGATACAGCTTTATAAACGTTCTACTGCAGTACCAAAAGTATTTGTTAATATCTTCCAATATTGATTCTAAATTGGAAAATGACATTGCCTGGTTCAACTTCTGCTTTAAATACATGATTAAATACAAATAAATGATAATCATAAATGATTAAATACAGATCACAGAATCACAGAATTATTGAGCCTGGAAAAGACCTCTAAGATCATAGAATCATAGAATCATTAGGAATTGGAAGGGACCTCAAAAGATCATCCAGTCCATTCCCCTGCCACAGCAGAATCACCTAGACCAAATCGCACAGGAACACATCCAGATGAGTCTTGAACTTTACCAGAGAAGGAAACTCCACAACCTCCCTGGGCAGCCTGTTCCAATGCTCCATTACCCTCACTGTGAAGAAGTTTCTTCTGATATTTATATGGAACCTCCTATGTTCCAGCTTGTGCCCATTGTCCCTCAATCCTATCACCAGATGACCTTGAGAAGAGCCTGGCTCCATCCTCCTGACACCCACCCCTCACATATTTATAGACATTAATGAGGTTACCCCTCAGCCTCCTCTTCTCCAAGCTAAAGAAACCCACCTCCTCTGTCAAGTGCAGCCTATGACCTAACATCACCACAACATAGACTATA
>VZRI01009391.1:0-24457 GCA_013397515.1 Upupa epops | reverse complement strand
ACTGCCCCCCCCAGCTTGGTGTCATCAGCAAATTTACTAATGGGAGATTCAATCCCCTTAACCAGGTCATCAATAAATATACTGAATAGAACTGGGATAACACTGTGAAAGAAAATTTGATTTTAAAAAATTATTTCTACAACCTTTTCCTTTGTTTTTCCTTTGATGCACCCTAAGTCTGTAAGACATCCTTCCGAAAAGTTATAGTTTTCCTTTTCAATAGAATGCAAGGCTGTATTAACACTAGTGCCCAGCTCTGTAATGTTGCCAAGTATTTATTCAGCATCTAGGGTAATTACCTAAAAATATAAAAGACAAGAACACATTTTTTTTCAGTTTTTAGTACAATACATGATGGTTAAATTTGTGAAAAGTAATTAATTTTTAGACAAATCTTTTTTTTTTTTTAAATAAAATCAAGAGGTGAAAACATGAGAGCTTTGAAAACCTTACCATGTGTAACTGTTAAATCCAGACAGCGTATTTTTCTGTCCTTTCACTCACCAACTGAAACAGATAGTCTGTTTACAATAATGCCATTATGCAGAGGATTACACCAAGCATTTGGTTTATATCTGCATGATATTGCTTTCAGAGGTGCCCAGAACTGAAGGATTCATAGAAAGTGTCTGTATGTGTGGGTGCATGTATTTTTGCACGCATTTATTTTTTATTTTAAGAATGGAAGCATATGCAAAAATGGTCTCCCTGTATGCTGAATTATTTATGTCTGTGTTCTCCAGGTTCCCTTCACACTGGTTTAATGCTGATGTACATAAATTTGCAATGTAACCATGTAGCTTTGCATTGCTTTCAAGTCCAGATTGCTTTAAAAGCAATAAGAATACACGGAGGCATAAAATCTTGGCAACTGGCAGTGAAAGGATTCGTACCAGTGTTTGAACAAACCATATATCATTAGTTGTGATTTTTCTCTGGTTTTATTGAACATATAGTTTTAATATTACATTGATTTTGAAGGATAAAACATAAAAAATATTTTCAGTATTTTACATAGGACCTGCTCAGAAGCAGGTTGTTCTGATCACCTTACCTCCTTGCTTCCTCCCTGGTTTGTGTCATTTTTGTGTCATTTTTTCTAAATGCCGACGATTAAATTTCTTGCTGTGTGCTTAATATAGATAGAATTGAGAATCTTTCTGTTCCCCATTCTAATGTTCAAGCTAGCTCTCTGTAATCCTTACCAAACAGAGTTGATGAACTTTGTAGGCCATCCACCTCTTGTGGTCTTTTTGATGCAAAAACTTCTAAATCCTTTTAGATAAAATAATAGAATAATAGTTTAGTTTGGAAGGGACTCAAGTTTAAACCTCTACTGACATGAGTAGCACCTCTCACTAGGCCAGGTTGCCCAGAGCCCCATCCAAAATGGTCTTGAACACTGTCAGGAAAGTGGGCATCTGTAACTATGAGGGTGCCCCACCACCCTCATAGTGAGGAATTTCTATGAATTTCTTCCTAAGTCTACCCTCTTTTACCTTGAAAACATTCCCCCTCATCATATTACTAGATGCCCTGTAGGCATCCAGCTTTCCTGTACATTCCATCTGGGTACTGAAAAGTTGCCGTAAGATCAGCCTGAACCATTTCTTTTCCAGACTGAACAGTCCAATTAGCTCAGCCTGTCATCAGGGCAGGTGCTCCAGCCCTCTCATCATCCCTGTGGCCCTCATCTGGTCTTGCTCCAACAGCAGGACTTATACTGGGGATTCCAATATAGATTCCTGAAGGTTATGTCTTAGCCATCTCTTCCCAAATGCAAGACAGAAAACCATCTCCAGTTCAGTTAAAAGAAGGCAGAAATGTTGCTCATAATTTAAAGGTTCTTTGTTATATAAAATCCTGATTAGGTTCACTTATATCATCTGAGACATATTACTTTTACAAAAGTTTTATGGACTGTAGTAACTTACTCAATCTATTGTGCCTTTGATACTGTGTGAAGCTAACTTTAATCCCTAAAAATGGATGGAAATGCGATCTTGTTAATTTCAGTGATTATAGCTTAAAATATGTAGTTTATTACTTTTAGAGCTATTTAATTCATGTGGCTTTTGGTAAAGAGGTCTGGCAAGGTGTCTCTGCCTCTACAAAGTAAAAGATGAGTATTGCTTTCAGTGTGGTTATGTGAATCTCTCAGCAATTCTGGATATGAAACAGGTACTATAACAGATTGAAGCCTCTGTATCTTTAGAGGAATAACATTTTTATTTCATTTGGCCTATGTTCTATTTAGTCCAAACTGGCTACCAAAATTAAAAAATCTCTACAGAGGCCTGGGTAAGTGACCATGTGCATTTGTTTAAAAGGTGTTCAATTAATTAAACATCCATCCTTTTGCTATTCCTATTGTGATAGAATGATGCATATTATAGTTCAGCCCACCCCATTCCTTGAGAACACAGAATAACAGCCATTAATGACATTTAGTTTTTGTGAGACTCTGTATATTGTGTTCAGGAATACTGGTAGAAGACACAGAGCACCTGAATCATTTCATATAAAGAAATGTTAAGAGGACATGAAACTGTCTCCTCATAGTGGTGAACTGGCAGTTCATAACCAAAGTCAATACTAAGCAGGGCGCTGAACTAGTTTATGCCTTGTTGTCATTCAGATGTGATGTGATGGGAAAATTACACTTTTTAAGCTGTTGCAGTCCAGAATTATCATTATCAGTCTCAATTTTTTGTATTAACTTTGGAGTTTTGGGGGAGACCAAGAATGCTCTTCCATCAGACTGAAAATTATTCATATCAGTCATTATTTTCCCTCATGCTAGAGCAGCAGCTGTTCTGTAGCAATACTGTATATCTTAAAATGCAGTTAATGTGCTCTCTCTCCTGTGATACCCGCTTGGAGAGGATAATTCTTGTCTGTGGTCTACATAAAATATTATGGCACAGGTGCAGTGTTCCACATTCCACAGGAATGACAATAAGAAGTTCCTTGACTTCAGAAGAAGTGTTTGGAGCCAAATATTCAACTGATGTGTCTGGCTCAACACACTTCAATGACACATGGCAGTTTACACCAGCTGAGGACCTTGTTTTTCTCAAAACTGTGTCTTTTCAGGGTTCCATAATTCAGCAAATGCCATTGTTCTTACTGCTAATGACAAAACTGAAGTATCTCTCTACACTACAGTATCTGAAGATCTGAACACAAAAGGTGACAAAAAGTGTGACTAACCACAGCTTTGTATGCTTTAAGGATACAGAACTCTGAAGAAATGACGCTTATGTAGGGTAAATAAATAATAATGAAAAAAAAGCATTGCTGAAATGAACATTAAAACATACCTTGCATATTGTTGCATTTAAGGAGCAAAAGCTTTCATTGTTTTTATCATTTCTGCAGATTAACAGTGCTCCAAAGACAGAGCTGAACCTTAACTGTCATGTTAGGTAGTGGAAGGCTTTTTTGCCCATGCATAGAAATAATGAAGTTGGGTAAATTTTTGTAAGTTCAATGGATTTGAGAATAACAGAGTTTTCTGCATCATATTTGACACAGAAAAGGGAGCACAGATTTTTGAATTTACTAATGAATTTACTGAGTGAATTTACTAAAAAGCATGCACCAAAATATGCAAGAACACTGCTATTACTGAAGTTTAACATCTATGCAGTGTAGTGAACAGAGGTTACATTTTTATTCTAATCTGATTAATAATATAAATATGGGCCTGCTGCAGAAACCAGCAGGGTGACTGATGATCTAAGAGATGGAAAACACCAAGGTACTGAATGTCTTCTTTGCCTTGGTCTTCATTGGTAAGACCAGCCTTCAGGACTTCTAGGTCCTTGAGACCACAAGGAAGGTCTTGGAACTCCCTTTATAGGGGAAAATCTGATTATGGAATGTTTAAACAAACTGGACACACTATGGAACTTGATGGGATGCAGCCATGAGTGCTCAGTGAAATGGCCAATGTTATTACAAGCATAATCCCACTTACTGAAATGTTCTGGTAATTAGAAAAAGCTCTTGAGGACAAAAGAAAGCAAACAACTCCTGTCTTCAAGATGGACACAAAGGAGTTTCCACAGAAGTATAGGCTGCCTAGCTTCACCTCAGTCCCTTGGAAAGTGATTTTGAAAACTTTTCTTAAAACACATGAAGGACAAGAGGGTGTTTGTGAGTAGTCAGTATGAAATTGCAAATAGAAGATGTTGCTTAACTGACTGGAACACCTTCTACATTGAAATGGCAAGGCCAGTGTGTGAGGAGAGAGCCCTGGATGTTGTATATTTTAACTTCAGTAAGGCTTTTGACAATATCTCCTATATAGCATCTTCATAAGCAGATTGATGAAGTAGGTAGGTAAGGGGCCAGTGATTTGAGGGGGACTACCAACAAGTTGAACTGTCAGGATCAAAGGGTTATGATCAGGAACAAAAGATACACTTAGTGACCAGTTGCATGAGGGGCACCACAGCCATTAATTCTTGGACAAGAAAAGTGTAGCAGCTTAATTAATTACCAGACTACTGGGACAGAGACCATCCTCAACAAGTTTGCAAATGATACAGAACAGGGAAGAGGGAAGGTGTGAGGAACTACATGAGAAGGATACATCAGATAGCTGTTCTGCCATTCAGAGGAACATCTAAAGGCTGGAGAAATGGACCTCAGGAAGGTAACAAAGAGAAATTCAAAATCCTGCAAAAGGGCCCACATTGAAATACAGTAAATTCCATTTAAACATTTTAATGGTAAGTATCATTAAACACTCAAAAATGTTGTCCAGAAAGGTCGTGAAGTCTCCAGACTTGGATGAAATCAAAATGTGTATGGACATAAAGCTGGACAGCCTACACTAGTTGACTCTGCTTTGAGCAGGGGATTTGAGTTCTCTTCTGACTTCAATTATCTACTGATTCTGTGACACAATGTGAGGGAAATACAATTTAGTTTTGTCTCCTCAAAGATTTTATTATCTCAAAGATTTCTGTATTGCAGAATGTCCAATATAAAATCTGTGTGAGTAATTTAATGTTTCAAAATCCCAGACACAGAAATATAGAAACATTCCTCTTTAAAGGGATAGTAAATACACATATCAGTTCCAACCAGCTTCTCTGATAGATGCCAATGAAAATTTTAAAGAAGTTAATGAAGGTTAGGATGACAATATCAGTCCATGTATAATTACAAACTGCAGAAACAAAAAGACTTGACATAAGTTTAATTTGTGAGAACACATTTTGCAACCACAGCAAAATCATTAGATGTATAGTCAATTTTGGTTGAAGTTAAATTAGACATGCATCTTGATTCTTGGTTAAAATTCTTTTGCTGAATCCTCCTAAACTGATATAAGTGATAATAATAAAAATGTCAGTAGAAACTGAATCCTGCAGCTTATATTCCATTATAAACTACACTTCAGATTTTCTAAACTGTTATATTTAGACTTAGCAATTAGTACCACAAAACACTTACCGACAGAATTAACTGTATTGTTTGCTATCAAAATGATATTTCAAGCTCAATTACATTTTCATATGTCCCAGACTGGCAGCTCTGATGCATTCTAAGAAAATAAAACCTAGAAATGGTCCAACTACAAACTCTGGCAATGTTCATAACAGGAAATGGTCTTTTTTTTTTTTCTGTTTTGTTTTGGGTAAAAATATAATATTATTAGATATAAAAGCAATATTTTCTGAAAGGTGAGAAATTGTGTCAGAGGTTGGTGAAATGAAATGCAAATAGTTACTATATATAGTTCCACCATTTGAGAATTGTACCTAACAACTTTACAGCTTCCAGAGTACTTTTATTAGCAAGTACATGAAAATTGCCAGGAGATGCTATCTGGTGTTGCTTTTTAGTGTGATAGGGTATAAATCTGAAAAGTTCAAAAGATATTCTCAGGAAACAGCCAAGCCTACAGAGAAACTCACAGCTGGATTTCAAGTTGTAAGAGCCAACCCTTAGGAAGTTTTTACTCCATCACTGTAGAAAGATTAAAATTCAAAACCACTTGCTCCTGATAATCCATTCAAAAATCACGGAGATGAACTAAGTTCACTCGCTTTCAAGAAACAAGTAGTTAAATATCTTAATGTTGCAATAAGATGAGCAAGTTACATTTTGATGAAGTTGTACCTACTTTCTTAATAGATTTACAATGGGAAAAAGTTCTCTGAAGCTGCTTCTGAGATATAGACCCCAGTACCTACCATACACGTGACACTGATCTCACCTGTACACATTTAAGCTGACTTTTGGAACAAAGTAGACCATAGAAGGAAGCATTTTGATGCCAGTCTGGAAAAAGAACAGAACTGTACAATAAGTGATGTATGTCCAAGGGCTTGTTGAAGTTTTCTTTTTATGCTTTAGTACCCTCTTTTTCTCTTGGTTGCATCAGGGTAGTCACAACAACTGATGCTCTAAAATCAACATTCTTCAAGACATCCACCCTCCCCAACTCCAACAACTCCTTATTGAAAAAGAAATCTCTGGCTTGAAAGTTTTGACATTCCCTTCCAAATCCTGTTCTGACTTTAAAAACTTATTCTTTCACAATGAAAAGAAGCTGTATGACCTTATGGATGACATCTTTTCCCTTTCTCTTCATCTATTTGTTATTATACCTATGACCCAGGACTTCTCCAAGATATGAACTTTAGAAGGATGTTTTCAGCAAAATATATGAAATGTAGGTTCCTAGCATTCAATCACTTAAAATGTCAACTAAGTACCCAAATGCCATGTGTGCACTCCAAAGCATAATCATGATGTTCTAGTTCTGAGCACAAAAAATACTGATGGCTCTTTACATCTGATGTCATTTTCATAGTAAAGATTTACTTAGCAGAAATATTCTTTACATTTTCCACTATTGCATAACTCAAGCTTTTTCTCCTGGATTAGAATAGTAAATTAATGATGTATGTACTATAATAAAAACCTAATTTACTGCTATTCTGATGTGTCATCTGAAATATTATTGACTTACACCTGTTTCTGTTCAACACTTGTTAATTTGACCAGATGAAGAAGCTTAGCATGACAACCTTTGGAAGGTTAACCCTTACTCATTCTGTTAGGGTGACTATGTTTATCAGGAAAAATAGGCATAATTAGAATGCAATTTACATGTAACATTACATTACAGGAGATGAATCATACCTTACAAACTATTTCTTCCTTGCTGTCTGAGGCCTACAATTATTTTGACAAATCCCTTCAAAATATTTCAAAAAAATATTTCACTTTATCTAAGAGGAATCTAGGTTTAATGAGGGAAAAGAAGGTCTGTAGGGTGTTGCAGCTAGACAGCACTCACAGTAACTTAGGGAGCAAAATCAAATATGAAGGAACATTTAAAAATTATTGGGGGCAGATTATTAAGTGTTTTCCTGAAACCCAAGTGATTATCTAAGCTAGGCATTTAATCTCACATTCATTACACAGTTGAAGTTAAACAGGCAGTTTCAGAAGTTGTTTTGGTCCTACATCAATTTTCACTGGCAGGATCTTTCTCTCTCTGTCATACTTGGTTGACTCTATGAAGAATATTTTGACATAACTTGAGATACGGTTCAAATTAGACATCAAATCTGCTGACCTGAATCCCACTCCTAAAGTGTGTGGTACAAAGACTCCATTGGTTCTGTCATGAGTAGAGACTAGAGCGTTTCCATCTGTGTATGAAATAGACATTCAGAGTCTCATTATAATCAATGTCTTGGAGTATGGTCATGGTTTTCAAATCGGGCTGTGTAGCAGAAGGCATCTGTGTTTCTCTATACTTCACAATACTTCAGTTATCTGCACACACTATTAATCTATTAAATATTTTTTTTACTGGTCTTATATCATTTGTAGCCTACAAGAATGAAAACCAGAACTTCAATGGAGGCCTTGCACAAAAAGCAGTTACAAGCAGCCCTGCCATATAGAAGACATGATAGACACACTGAGAAAATTGACTGCATTCTACTATAAGTGTAGGTGACATTTTAGAAAGCTTTTGTAAATGTCTTACCTGCCTTTCCACACAACACACGCCAGGAGTTTCAGCCTGGCATCATCACCAGGCACTAAATTCGATTTGAATATTGAGATTTTGCCAGTAGATCATATAGACTTCGAATCTGCAAGCAGCAAAGAAACTAACACATCTGTAGGGAAGTTGTGATGGTTAATTACACTCATAATATCTTTTTCCTACCTCTGAATTTGTCAAGCTTCATCTTCATTGGGCCTTGTTATATACTGTTCTGCTAAATTAAAGAGTCAATGATTATCAGAAATTCTTCCCACTGCAAATATTAAACTCTGATCAAGGCAGTGAACTTCTCCTTATGAAGCTTGAGGTTCTTTCTCGTTAGTTAATGTACAAGTTCATTTTATGCATTAAGCACTTGTTACAGTAATTCAAATCAACAAAACCCCACACAACAATATGAACTTTAATTTTATAAAATAAATCAGGATAAGATTAAAAGGAATCTTTCCTGATAATTCTTATTATCTTTTCTGGATGTGTTCTGCTGGAACATGTCCAGAGGAGAGCTATGAAGCTCCAAAGCAGTCTAGAGAACAAGTCATATGTGGAGAGGCTTAGGGAACTGGGCATGTTTAGTTTGGAGGAGGCTGACCAGAGATCTCATTGCCCTCTACAGCTACCTGAAAGGAGGTTGTAGAGAAGTGGGTGTTGGCCCCTTCTCCCAGGTGAATAATGACAGGACCAGAGGAAATGGTCTGAAGTTAGATATCAGGAAAAAAAAATCTGTATGGGAAAAGTTGTCAGGCACTGGAATGGACTGCCCAGGGAGGTGTCTGAGTCCGTCCCTGGAGGCATATAAGAAATGTGCAGACACAGCACTTCAGGACTTGCTCTAGTGGCAGCGATTGTAGGTGGGTTATTTTGTTTTATCTGGTTGAGTGTATCTGGTGCTGGTATCTGATCAGAGTTTTGGTTTCGTTGTTGTGGGTATGGCTGGGCTCAGTGATCAGGAAGGTCCTTTCTAACCTTGAATATTCAGTGATTAGAAGATATGTCATGCAATAGAAACCACAATGGTGGCAATAAATGACACAGGCAGGTTTACTGTGTAAACAAACTAAAGAAAGGAAAGTCTGAGTTAGAGGCAAGTAATAGAGAAAAAAACCATTTTCTATTGATGAATATCCTCTTCCACATTACGACACATTTCTGAGTAAAATATCCCAAGAACTGTGTATTTCTTAGAAGTCGAATCACAAGATAGTGGTGTGAAGAAAGGAAAATTGCAACACTGAAAGAAATTTTAATGTAAAAGATTGTTTTTCAATCTGACGTTTTATATACACATACAAATAACCTTAAGGTAATAGAGGAATGATTTGATGAAACACAAGTTTAACATGTCTTCAAGATCCTCTGAAAGATAAATAGGTGAATCAATCCTCAGGTTAGTGCCTTAACAGTTGCAGAATAGAATATGTTCCTGAGTTATACGAGTGAGAACAGATAAACAAATGTTAATACGTAGCTACCATTCTGGTATCATTAGTCATATTTTCATAGCTTTGGTTTACAGAGTAACAAAGAGTTTTCTTAATATTCATTATCAGTCCAGATAGTTTTTATTTACAACAGGTTAAACCTTGCTAGAAGATGAAGATATGAGTTACGTGTTTTAATTTGAGTTTTCTAAGTGCTTTCTTTCCATTCCTGCCTATTGTCACTGTAATGAATCAAAAATGAGAGTGCCTGGATTACCAAGAGATACTGCAAATCACAGACAAACAATTATATCTGAAGAGCACATCAGCACAGAGTGAGAACGTCAGCTCAAATCTTAGCAGGTTGATGGATGTCAAGTACAGGTCTTCCAATGGCTGCATCCAGAGACCACAGAAATCAATGGGAATCTTTGGTAAGTGCTGTTTTGCAGATTTGGCTGTTGGAAACCGTCATGCAGAAGAAAGAGAAAAAACCCCAAACTGAGACATCTGGATTCATTTGAAGTCTCATATCTTATAAACCAGAATTTGCAACACAGTGATCTAGGTCATAGCCAATGGCTCAAAGTCCTTCAAAAATTGTGAGCCAGTAGAATTTGGCATTCACAAGCAGTACAGCACTCCTTGATAAAGTTTTTCAGTTTTAGTTTATGTTTGGATCAATAGCAAACCCACATTTAAACATGGATTACATGTTGGCATTATGATAATTACAAGCCTCTATGAGCATCTGGGCAGTGATTTGGCTTGTAGAAAGGGAAGGCTGGTAGCAAGCAGCCTCAAATGGCTGACCTTGTTTTGACATGCACATTACAAACCATTGTCGGGTTTGATTGTAACTAAATGCCAGGCCTTCCAACAAGCTTTTTCTGACATTGTTTGTTTCAAGTCCAAAATGAATAACTTTAGTATTGCTAATTCCTAGAGTTTAAAGTATTTTCAAGTAACTAACATGACTTGTAGGAAATCGAAACTGTACTTGGTTGATCACACACATTGGACTTTCTGCATTACGTCAAGTGTGATTTGTCAAGAAAGTAAGCATGGGACAAAGGTTACAAGGAAGTTGCTAGTGGTCAGAAAATAAATGTAAAGGGTTTGTTGGGTTCACTCTTTTACAGTACTTTGTGGAATGCCTTTTTTGCACCAAGCACTGATCTCCCAGAATTGTAACATCTAGATTTAATCATTAACATTATTTTTGAGATTTTTCATACATTTTTTTGCCATCTCTGAGATTCTGATGCCATCCTTGGGTGGGAAAAGCTGAGTCATTAACATGGAACATGACACTGGGATACAATAAACATCTTCCATATGCTGATGTGAGAAGATGTTGTTAATTCCTTTATTATATGGGAACATGACACAAGAATTCTCAAATAGCACCAGACATGAATCTTTGGGGTAATGAAACAAAGGGTCACATTAGGCTCCAGATTTAAACCATGTTATATACAAGTAATTCTATTAGACGTGTAATCCCTATCACAGCCAGAGGAGACACAATTCGTGGAGTCAGTGCATCTTATGTAGGTGCTGTAGCTTTTTAGATGTAACTGGATGAAAAATGTATAAGTGAAGGCAAAATATTAATCTCACATTGAACTTTAATCAAAAGTTTGCCACAAACTGCTAACTTATTTTCATTATTTGCCTTGGTCTTTTCACCGTAGATGGAGAGGAATAGTAATAAAAAATTATCATGCACATTGTTAAAATGGGGGACAGGGAATACATGTAAAATTGGTTATAATTTCTGCCAAACCACTGGGTGGAAGCAGTTGCTGACAAACAAGTTTAGCCTTGTACAGTGTTTCCATGTGGCTTGTTATGCTCAACCTAAAGTACATGACATTAAGGGTTTCTTTGCCACTAATTTAATAATTTTTTTCATTTTTTGTGTTTGTTGTACTTCTTTGTCTTATGCCTACTATACATCCATGACCCTGAGTTCACAAAGACCTTCACTGATAAAAGTTAGTAGTAGTAACAGTAGGAAGAGCAGAGGTTATCATCAAGAGGTATTTTGATCAGAAGCTTTGGTATTTTGATCAGAAGTGTTGCATTGGTCTCACAAAGTCTGAGCTTGCAAGAGAAGCAAAATTCCTATCTAATAAGCTATATTAACAACAAAAAGAACTACATCAAGTAAACATCTCATGCATACATTATGGCTAAACTATGACGATGTAAATTTAAGAAAATATTGTCTAGTCTGCTGAAAAATCTTGACATGCTGTACACTTGCTGTACACTTTCTGTACACTTGCATCTCAAGCAGGAAATGATGGAAATCTCCACTGATCTCAAATAACTAAATTGGTTTGCCTTTTCTAATCGAATAACTTCATAGCGAGGAACCAGAAAGGGATCAATCAGCAAGCAGTGTTGCTGTGAAAGGGTGAAATATGGCACTTCACTGTTAATGTAACATTAAAGATTAGAAATATTTATTACCTGTTATTCTTCTGTTAATTGTTCTACTTAGAGAAAAATAGAAACTGCTGCCTTAATGCACAAACAAAATCACAATGTGCATTCATAGTGGAGAGGAAAGCACTGGGGCTATGAAAATTATGTAAATGATGAATTCCAGTGAAGGAACTTTCAAACCCTTAGGGTCTTCAAACAGCATTAATTCAAGAAACTAGATACAAAATTTAACTTTTTCATGCTAATAATGATTTCATAAGGAAAAAACTTGTTAGTAAAGGTGACAAATATGAAGTTCTATTGAACATTTAAATTCAGGAATTTATGTGCCTCTGGTATATATTTACACAGCTAATGACTCTCTGATGCTATTAAGTAATTTATTTGAGAAAGTCTCCATTCATGAGTTTACATAAGAACAATATCAGGTTTACAAAGGCTTGTGTTGTTGGTTTAGCAAATATCTAACTCACAGTGACTTTTGCTTAAGATTTTCATTATGTTGTTCAATATTGTTTGATCATTTAATGTCTGCTTCATAAAATCATAATTTTCCTTATATAAAAAGAGGAAATTAAAAAGGAGAAACAAATAAAAAAGAGTGAACTAAACTTACATTTAAATCAGCTTCATCACAAAAGAGAAGAGAGCAGAGTCATCAGAGTCACCTGTGATTACATATTGCTTGCATAAAATCTACCCACATTTGGCAAGTTGAGGTTTTTCCGGTGGTATGTGTGTTTCTATGTTAGCGACACCAAAAAACCCTTAGAATGTCGCTTATGGTTCATTTGTTTGGGGCTGATCTGAGATTCAGGTGTATCAATTTCAGACAGCATTATTTATAAGGAGCATCAATTAGATAGATAGGCACAAAAATAAAAACACCTTAGTATTCTTGATTTCTACACCTATTTGTTCTGTAGTTTGTGGCCTCCAGTCAGTGCTGCAGATAATGTGAAAACATAACTGAAGTTGACAATTCCTGAATCAAAGACCAGAACTGATATGATAGAAGGAAGTAGCACAAGATCCCTTGATGCTGAAAATATCGCTGGTGCAAAGTGTCAACAGAATATTTACCTCCTTACAAAAAATGCTAGTTCACCAATACAGAACACATTCCCACAAAATGTGCTGATTTTGCTCAACTTTCTAATAGAATACAGGCAAGTTTTGAAATCTTCATTGTCGCTTGGCTACGTTGTTCACCTTCATTCCTCAGAGACCATCCTGGTCCCCAAGCTCTATCATCACTCTGTGCTGGAGGTGGTTTGATACAGTAAGTGAAATCACAGCTAGTTCCTGTTACAAACTGCCTCCAGCACTTTCTCCGCCTCATCATGGTTCTTACTCTTCCATCACCATGTTTCCACTCTTGTCATTTCTAACCACTCAGGCCAAAACTGCAACACATTACCCTTTCTACTTTCATGGAAGGGATTCATTCTGTGCTCTAAGACTGATTTCTATCTATTCTCATGTACTTCACTGCACATGTAATAGGACAGCTGAAACTGAAGGGACAGTCTGCCTGTTTGACACATTAAGTGTTTTGCTCTGTGGCAGCATGAAACCCTGGCTCNTTACATCAACTACTAAATTGTGTCATATTTGACTAGAATATGAACTGCCTGGAGGGTGTGATACAGATATAAGAAGGCAAAAGTCTTTTTCCTGGGAACATGTTCCATGAGAAATGAAAATACAACTTACAAGTAAAACACGCAGAGTTATGCAATGACTGTCTTGAATAAAACCTATATTTCCACAGATTAGGTGACTACTTAGTCTTTCACTTTAGTTCTTTACCGTATACATATACAATGAGAGTGAACAGGAACAGACAGGCAAGGTGAGATTCAGTTATATTTACTAACACATACAGCACTCAATTGTAACTGCATTTGTGCAGTGTTTGTCTGACAGAGCTATTCTCCAATGTTTTAAGGACTTCTGAAATACAAAAGAGCTCTGTATAAAAATAAGCTCCATTAGTAAGTAGCATAGCCACAGGATACAAGTGGGCACTCTCAAGAGAGAAATCACCAGGTTAGAAAACTAATAATCTTGGAAAAGACATTCATGTAAGGAAGGAACTCTTGAGAGGAAACCACAAGATCCTTATTGGAGAATGTAAAACTGAGATGAGCAATGATACAAAATTAGGCAAAGACTCAAAGTAAAGAATGGTGGCAATATTCAATAATACCCCAAAATCCAAAAAATCCCAACATCACATAAACCCAATGTTATTCCCTATTCTGAGGTTCATATTCTTGGCTTGGCTCCCAGTATAATCTTACACATCTTGTACACCTCTGGCAGTATACATCGCGAAAACCATGACAAAATGGAATCTGATACAGTGGAGAAAGGAATAAGCAGAAAATTGAGACTCCAGATATGCAGTATTTCATTAATAACAGCCCTAGAAACACTGGATTTGGTGATAGCATTGAGATACAAAAAGATAGGAAAGGTGATTTCAGATGCCGAAGCAAGGAAGCAGGTTGATTTACTGTATCAGTATTAAGGTGCAATTTGGCTGAATGAGGGAGAGAAGTATAATGAAATAAAGCTACAGAAAGAGAAAAATGGAACAATTTGGCTGTACACATTGGATTTGGTCCACAGGTAGCCTAGAGAACAGTATCCTTAACTATTCACAGTGCTTGGGTCTGCTCCTGAAGTCACATTTGAATCCATTTGTTCCCAAAATCATCCGAGAAAGTTCACAACTCAGGTTTTCATGTTCCCAGAAAAAAATAAGCCTATTCTACATTCATCATAGTTATGAGTTGCTGAGGAAACATGTCTTTACTCCTTATAACCTTGTCCAGTTCTTTGTTAAAGCATTCCATATCATCTGTTTGCCTCAGCAGCATTCTAGTTGGAGGCAGTTCATGAAGAGACAATATTATAACTGAATCTTTTTAATGTTTGAAACAAAATGTGATCATACAATAATCAGAGAATTATGTCAAAATCTGATTTCTTAATAGTTGCATATAGTGTTTCCCAAGAGTTTGAAAGCAGTCTTGAAAATTGCCCAGGAAGTATTGCTGCTAAGAAAAGATAATGGATTTCTATTTCTTAAAGATGAGGAAAACAACTCTTATATAAAATATCTCTTGCTTCAGATAGAATAAGAAACATCAGACACACAGAACAGGGCTATGGAACTACATGTTGCCTTTCTTAACTAATCAGCTAGTTGGTTAACTTCTGAATACAAAGCTAAGCAGTCATGGTCAGGATCTTATATTGTCACTGGAGAAATGGAAATGTCATTTTGATCCTATTACATACACTTTTAAGTCCTAAAACTGTTATTGCTTAGACTGGCTGTTGGACTGGATGATCTTGTAGGTCTCTATAATTCAGTCATTTGGAAAGTCAATGTAAAAGAATTAATATATCTGTTGGATGAAGTTACTAAACATCCTGAATGTTGTTAGACCAATTTTTCTTATTGGTATTGGGTGGATCTATCTATCTATCTATCTATCTATCTATCTATCTATCTATCTATCTATCTATCTATCTATCTACCTACCTACCTACCTACCTACTTACCAGTCTATCTGGCTAGCTAGCTAGCTAGCTAGCTAGCTATCATCTCTTTACCTACCTACCTACCTACTTATCTACTTATGTACATATCTATATACCTAGGTACACACACACACATATTTATATATACATATATATACACACATATTTATACACACAAATCCCCTTCACACAAAGGGTGTTGTAATTTCCATGCAAAGTAGACAATAGCAGAGTTACAGTGGAATATATTTACAGAAAAGGGATGCTAAGTCCTTACAGTCCATTATTTGAAGTATGATTTATAACTGCAAATAAATAAGACAAAGCTTGTTTAATATATTTCAGCATTAAGTAACTCCTGCATTAATTGTCTCCAAAGTCTGTTCCATTTGTTATCTAACAAGGTATGCAGCATTATTTTTATCCAGTTCATTGCTTGATTCTATCTGTGCTTTCAAAATTAGCTTGTCTAATCAGAAACCACTTTTGCAAGTAGTTCATTTCACATAAAAAGGAGGAATTCTTGCTTACTGAGAAAGTAATTGGATTATAATTTTGAAAAGAAAGAAATATGAATTGTAATACATTATTTCTTAAAAAATACATGAGAACTTGAAAACAAGCAAACACCAAACAAATTAAAACCTCTAATGAATGAGAAGGTTGCAAATAGAATGGAAAACTTGAAAGAATAATTTATCGTTGTAACTTACCAGCTCCTTCTTATTCTGTTGAAAATGGATGAATATCTAAGGATAGAAATGAGAAAAGATTTATGCATTTACTAAATGAGGGTCAAGTAAATATTTATATTAGCTGCCATTTTTCTTCTACCTTTCCAGCCCATTACACAGTAATTAATCCTTTACTGCAGAAAGAAACAGTATAATATAACCACAGGTAGGGAGTCCATAGTTCAATTTCAATTATTGACTAAAAGATATTAATAAAGCTTGCATAATCACAGCTTGTTTCTAAAGTGGAAAATGTGTTGTGGCATGCACCTGTGTAAATTGAAGTGAAGGAGAATGAATGCAAAATTAGTATTTAAAGCTCTGGGCAATATACTCTGGATGTTTATTCAGACAATCTATTCTATATACTATACTACATCCCAAGATTTCAAGCCATATTAAACTACAGGATTTCTTTTTTATCAGTTAACTATTATTGATATTCCTGGGTTTGTTTTTTTAGTTGAAATAAGGAAAACAAGTATTAAACATATAAGAAATAGCTGAACTAACTATGAAAATTGCTTAAAAGAAAATAAAACAGAAAATAAGTGCAAATATGAAGTTAGAAACAAGGTCTGATAACTAAATTACAAATCTATTATAAACTTAAATTATAGAAGGAAGAAAAATAGAATGACTAATGTGAAATTCTAAAGTCCTTGTTTACTTGTACCTGTTCAGCTGATTAACCCCTTGAGCTCTTTCTGATTGTAGACCTAATGAAGAAAAGTACAAAATTAAATGAAATATACTAAATTATGTGAGATAAATGGTTATAGATTTACATTGATTTAGCTTGATTTTATTTATCTGAAACTCCTTCTTATTTACGTATCAATAAGGTTGTTTATATTGTAGTTTATTCAGTGAATATACTGAGATTTAGTGCAAGAAGATTGATAAAGGTGCTCACTGAACCCTGTATTGACATAGAATAAAGATGAAAGCAAAATGCACCCAACTCAGAGAAGATAGGAGTTAAGTGTCAGATTATCCATGTAAGCATGTCGGTAAGAGGAATGTCATACATGACAGATGCTAGAATGGACATTAAAAATAGTCAGGACAAAAATAATTAACAATGCCATAAAGCATATTGCTAAAGCATATGTATAGTGTCACATGCAAATTATCCTCAACTTCAAAAGGTCTATTTGCATGCTTTAAATCAGGCTTATACATGGAAAAGATAAAAATATTAGACAGTTTCTTAATACAACTCAATGAGTCTAAAATTACAAACTAAAGGTTTGCTGTTCTACCAGTACTGTTTAGAATGAGGATAATACAAAAGGACTGAGCTGAATTTTGTTTCTTCCAGTTACTAGTGTGCATGTAGCTAATGTTGCCCAGTCAGTACAAATTAAAACACATTATTTCCATTTGTTAATTTAAATAGATAGTAGCCATACTCTTGCCCCCCAGTTTTATATAATGAAAAAGAAGTTTGACAGTGATGTAGAATCTCTCAGGTTGTCCCAGATTTAAGCTCTAAGATTCTGATTCAGGACACTTGGGAGAGCAGAATCCTACTTGAACATGTAGTCCATGAAAGTGTTAGTGATAGGAAGTTCAGAAAGTAGATGAAGTAAACTGTGCCCAGTGATCCAACATGAAAATGCTAAAACATGTAGAAATACTAAAGATTTTATTGAATAGGGTACAGTAACTTCAAAACATTCACTACTTACCTAATCAGGTGAAAGATAAGTACTTGTGAGGAACAAAGGCAATTCGTACTCACCCCACAAACTACTAGAAGTGAAGAAGAAAGCTACTTCTGGTGCGGTGCTTTGAGTTGTTTCCTGCTTTATTAATTAAGTGATCCATTAATAAAAATTCCCTTTTTCTTTCCAACTGATTGTTCACTTAATGAATATCCATTTATGAGCTTTACTATTTGCCTCCTGTCCATCTACCATGACCTGTCACCTAATGCAAGAATCCATTCTCACCACTTCATGTCTACACAGAAACACTCCATCAAACTAAGTCCTTAATACCAACGTAATGGAGTTGAAAAATAAATACCTTATCATCCATAAACTGTTTCCTTGAGAGCAGTCCAAGTCCTAGAGAAACTCACAACATAAATCAGCAGTTTACATGTCCACAAATTTTGAAAGTAGATTTTGTTTGTTTTTTTTTTTTCAAATTGGACAACATGTGACTTCAAAAATTCCTTCAAGAACAGCTGCACTATAGATGACCTGCCTCCCTAGTACATTAAATAATTTAATTTTCTTTTCCTGAATGGGTACTTTGAAAATAAATAATTGAATTTGTGATATACTGTGAGTGTTCTGCATGTAATTTTGTACTTTTCAAATCTTTTACATCAACAATAAACTAATTTTATTTGGCTTAATTTTGTAGAGCACATGCAATAGTTTATTTTAAAAGTATTTTCCAATCAAAGCTATTCTGTGATCTTGTTTTACAAATAGTTAAGAGTGGAGCATACAGAAGTTTCAGTAACATGGCAAGAAGTATGTCACCCATGTTCTGAGGCTCTGGCAGTAAGTATGTAAGCATGTCCATAGCAAACACCTAGAGAGTTTGATGATTTCTTCAGCTATACACAAGCAACTTCACAGTGTAAATAATTCCTAGCTGTTAAAGCTTAAACAACTAAAGTTGTCATGACATGGTCCTCATTTACTTAACAAGCAGAATCTGGTTAATTAAAATTTTCAACACCTTGGGAGAAATATAAAATCTGTGGTGCTCTTTGGTACTGGAAATGGCTTATACACCCTCTACTCCATATTAAGTGAAGTATAATATGGACACAGTTGCTATTAACAATTATATAGTGTTCTTTTGAGAACTTAATTATTGAGACTGATACTTCTGTAAATTTTTTATGCTTATACACAATTGAAAATGTATGTAAATCAGGAAATTAACTAAGACTAAAGTGTTTTTATTACTTGTTTTAAACTGTTTCTCTGTGCATAACATAAATTTTCACCCAGATGTCAAATTGAGTGGCAGAAATGTGCTAGCCTATTACACATTCAAGGCATACACAATAGCATCACAAAACTAGATTGTTTCTCCCTTAACTAGAAAGCTGACGAGCAAAATTTCATTAAGGTTGGTACATGGAAGCTGTTTTACAAGCCATGCATATCCATGAATTGGTTAGTTTAAATGTCTGAGAAATAGATGACTTTTCAAATATCTGTGTGTCAGCTTTGGGTTCTGAAATACAAACTAAGATGAACTCAAAACATGATACTAAGAAGTAAATTTGCCTGGAAAATGGTTTTATAAACAAATGAATCTACATTCTAGAAAGGCTGATTTTTAAAAATACTGCTCTGATCTTCCCATGACTTGGCAATGCGTGTTCATCCATTCTGGTGGATTTGGGTCTAATGTACGTGTGTTCTCACATGGCACATCTGAAAACCTAATTTGCATGAACTGTAGCTTGTAGAAGTTGTTTCAAATATTTGTCAGCATGAGGACCATTATTGCTGAAGGAGTATCAAAGAGGCTTATACCTTCAAGTGGTATATTCCATCAAATCAAACTTCAGTGCTCATAAAAATAAAATGTCTTCCCAGTGTTTATTTGCAATAATAACTGGTTGATCCTACTTTCTAATGTTGTTTGGTTAAGTGTCTATGCAGTATGCTGTATACATTGTCTGTTCCTATCAGTTTTGCAACTTTCTAAACATCTGTATCCATGCAGAGACAAATAGAATATGTCCTTCATGCTTGCTTCTAGCCCTAAGATCTGTCCATAAAACTAAGAGGAAAAAACTTAAGACTAGTTTCTAATGGCTTTGGATTTATAATTTGAACTGCTATCTCATGGGTAGTTATTTCAGAATTCACCTGAAAGATGAAGATTTGCTTTATTGAATGAAACGTTAAATAGTTTATTTTTGTTGTACCCCTTCATTAGACTGCATTGGCCTTGTACACTGAAAACAATCTAGATGTAAGAATTTATTTACGAGTGTATTAATTCAAGGTTACAGCACTAATGTGAAAGTTAACACATTATATTGCTATAAAGATATGAAGTAATAAAAATATGCTGTTTTTACACTGAATCAGTTGCTAATGTGTGGCACACAGACAAGAAGAACAAAAGAGGTAAAATCGTTGCAAATTATGCCTATTTAAAAATAATTTTCTCATGTATGAACTCAGGCAGGTTTAAACTTTTCAACTATTGTATTACATTAAAAAATAATAATTCAAAACTTTTCCATTATTTCAATTGATCACCAGCAGTCAAAATAATATCTGTAAATTACTGTGAATTTTAACCTTAAACGTTGCATCCTGGCATGATTAAAATCTTTAAATTCTGAAAGAGCAACATGATTAAAGCCAGCACCTCACTGGTTTCATTTGCTTGTATTGTTATTTTCCAAGGTAATATTTGATTTACAAGAAAAATGCTTTAAAGCCACACAGTAAGTCCTGCAGTATATCTCTGAGTATAAAATCCTCAAATTGCCTCCATTTGTCAAATGTTAAAGCTCTACCTGGGACTACTCAGTGGCAGAGTATGAATCTAATGAAGGCAGTAGGAATTTATAAAGGATTTCAGAGGCTACACCTCTTTTCTGTCCTCTGACTCCTAACTCCCTTTAATTCGGTACATTGACCACAGTAATGCAGTTAAGCTTCAGTATATGGCACAGATGGCTCATAAGTCCAGTTACCATGATTTTATTGAAACATTTCTGGTATTAGTTATTTGGGTTGATTTTAAAGTCTAAATTGTTAGTGAAGACAATGAAATACTGAGCTTTACATTTAACCCTATATTTCTGCTCACAAAACATCATGTTTTTTCCCTTGCTTATGCTATAGTTGCCCTCATCCTGTAAATATTTTTTTTAATTTTTTTCCCCTTTTTACTGCTTATAGCCAAGGTTTAAACACAGAGAGAAGACACTTTTGGACAGACATAATAATGGAATAAATATGAACAGTGCTTTACAAGTAGGTGATACCTTTTAATTTGCTTACTGAACATAGATCCAAGTTATCAAACCACAGTGAAAAATTCTTAATTAGTCATACATTCTTAATTAGTCATACATAGACCATGATCATGAAACTAACATAACGCATGTCAGACTACCATTTAAATCAGTGTTGTACACCAGCTATGCATTGCTAGGAGTGAAGTTCTGGTTTCCAAGTATTCATTTTAATAGTTACCTTAATTTGTAGAACTAGAAGTTAGTTCAAGTACAATCCAGGTTTTGTCTACCATTTGTTTCTAGATGCGGGATCAGATCCTTAAATCAGATCCCAATGTGAATAAACCCTGTACATTCTTAGGCAGTAAATCCTCAACAATTTGCATTACTCAAAGACAGGGCCTGCTGGAACATCTTTATAGCACTCTTTTTGCTTACTTCTCCTCATGTGCAACATATTGCAGTAATCAATTAACATGATGGAATATTCCTGCATTGAGACATTCTTGTAACTCCCTTATGGTCAGAATTATTATTATAAATAATTATTATAAATAATTATAATTATTATTATTTTTTTAATAAACTGAACTTGTACATCAGTGAGGATGGAAAAATAAACCTAAGCTTTTAGAGGGGATTAGCATTTTCCAGACCATTGGTATTCGGTTTATATATTTTTGCAGTCTGATACTCAAAGAACAGTGAGCATCATTCATCTGCATCTGAGCCATCAAAGTGGAGAAGTAGAATTGGAGGTGCCTCGTTTCATCACTTGCATTTAAAAACATGGGTCTTATTGTATCTCTTTAGAACAAACACATAGGCAAAGTTGATGGTCTCTAGATCTCATTGAAGTAATTTATTCCTCCTCATCTCCATACACCCATTCTTTGCTTTTGCATCTCAAAAGACCGTGATTATACTGTAAAAACCAGGAATTTCTGGTTTATAAAACATGAGTAATACCATGTAGACCTTGATTCATACAAAGAAAGGACAACAGTTGAACTTTTGTCTCTCTGCTTTTAGTTGCTGCCTCATGGGATTTGGAATTGCTACAAAAAGTCATAACAGGAAGATCGTTTCAGTCCTTTCATAACACTTGTATAGTCTGAAGTAACAAAAGAATCCCAAAAGGTCCACAATTCCACAACTAGTAATACCAGAGCTCCCTGGCCAAACTCCATGAAAATTCTCTTTGCTGTTACTTCCTTTGTAAGAGTTGTAGGAGCTGAATTTCATGTCCTCTGTGCACAATAGTCTGGTAATAAAATTTATTACAAACAGATTAGAGAACTCTCATTTTATATATAATTTTAACAACATGGTGCCAAGTTAACCTTACATACTCCTTAATTTTTTTTCCTATATCTGACAAAAAAATATGGTACAATCCATAATGTTCTTTCTACATAGACATGGAAGAGAAATTGATTGGTCCATGTATGCTCCAGTAGACGGTGGCAGTACACTATCACACTCCCACAGTAGAAGGAAAAGTTGTACAGTAATATTTATGGTTTGTGCCTTCATTGGAAGAATACACCATGTGGATACATATGCTTTTGGTGTGAGATGGGAAGTGGCCTGTCAAATTAATCTCCAAATCACTGTAGTGACTTTGTTCAATCCACTCAATCTCTCTTTCATCTGAAATATTTTCTTCTGTAATTGCTATCAGCTGATCACTACAACCCATTATAATACTCTTGGGGAATGAATATTACAGTATCTGAACACGGGAATCTCTACTTATTAATTAATAATACCAGAACCATTACATTCATCAATAACAAACAACAGCACATTCATCAACAGAGTTAAACTCAAGGTCGAAAGGAGCCAGGATATGTTACATTTGCATTTTCATGGCACTACAAACAAACTAAGCATCTCTTCCCTTTCCTTGATCTTGTTTTGCTACTTTGGTAGTGGAGTATTATTCAAAATTTGAAATCCTTTCTGTCTTCAATAGAATGTTGATTCTCTGATACCTTATTCTTACTGTGGGTATATTTTGTCATTACTGTTGTTTTCCTTCTTTTTTATAAGGTAGAAAGAATTTAGGAAATTGTACATCACAAACAAAAAGGGTGTGGTTTTTTGCCTTTGTAAATATTTTGTAAACTTCTAGTTGTTAGGAGCAGTAGCAATCCACAGAGTCACAGAATCACAGGATGGAGGTGTTTAAAAGGGTACCCAAAGATCACATAGACACCCTTCCACCAAAAGCAGGATCACCTAGGGCAGGTCACTCAGGAATGAGTCCAGGTGGACTCTCCAAAGAAGGAGACTCTGCAGCATTTCTGGGCAGCCTGTTCTAATGCAAATTGGTACAGCCTATTTTGATTTTACGGCAGAAAAAGTGCTTTAACATGTCAAATTTTACTTGTGATTCAAGGCTATATATTTTTTGGAAGTGAAGAAAAATTTCAGCAAAAGCAGAAAGCAATGCATAATAGGAAGACTATCACTGTGTTATGTGAATAATGAAAAAATGTTTGTATACAAGGCATGATTTCTTTAATGTGCTTTTATTTTCCTTCAAGAATTTTAAACAAATGATTATGCAGATCAGGAAGAACTTGAAGAACAAAAGCCATTCATGATCAAGTTCTCAATATAGACTTACATTTGTAAAAGCAATTGACTAATATTTTTATAATTGTAATCTACGTAGCTTATGCTAACTTCTGTAGTCACCAAAGCCAAGGATAATTTTTTGTACATTCTTTCAGAAGACATTAACTATGTAAAATATGGAATCAGTCTTCCGAAACTTGTTTTTACTAAGAAAGAGATGTTGGAAACAATGCCAGGACTTTTAGGTGAGGACTTGTTGTATTTTGCGCATGCGGGCTTGCGGGATGTGACGCGATAGGTTCTCTATTCTGCTACGTCTGTGGGAAAAAGGGGCATACTCGAGTGGAAGGGGTATGCAAGTGTACACCATGTGATAATAAATGCCATTTTGCTGTCATCACATTGATGTGCACCTCGGTGAAATGGTCAAGCTCAAGGTCCCCCAGAGGAAAACGAACAGATCATGTAATGTTCACTGCAACATTTTGGTGCCCCCGACGTGATCCTTTGGGGGTGAGTGAGCTGCCCTTGGGAGCCGCGGAATGGGGAAGTTAGCATAAGCTACGTAGATTACTATTATNCTGGGGGGAGGTGGCCATTAGCCCCAGCGAGCAGGAAAAGGGCGTGCACAGGATCTTTTGGAGGGTAGTCCGAAGAAGCACCCAGGACGGGTTGGCGGTGTAGTCGG
>VZRI01009389.1:92216-159615 GCA_013397515.1 Upupa epops | reverse complement strand
CTTCTATAACCCAGGACAGTCTGCTTATTGAGAACACTCTTTCAGTACTACCCTGACAGTGCTCTTTGGGGAAGAGTAGAGATACCTCTGAGGACAACTGTTGGCAATGGTCTCTTTTACACAATTTCACCCACAAAACTTTTTAATCAAGAATGACAATACATGTTTTAGCACAATAGGCTTCACAACATTTTTTAAAAAGAGACAAGGTTCCTCTGCTCCTTGTCTTCTTGCTCACAAAGACATAGTACAGAGTATAACCAGCTTCTCCTGTAACAGCTATGATGAAGGAAAATTTATTCTTCAGCTAATCTCTTCAGCAATCATGTTGAGGTACTGTCAAAGGACAGCACCTTTCTGTCAAGGTAGTTTACAGTATCATAAAAACACAGAATCATTTTGATTGGAAGAGACCTTTAAAATCAGTGAGTCCAACCACTGACCCAGCACTGGCAGCTCACCACTAAATCGTGTCCTCCAGCATTCATTTACACATCTTCTGCAGGGATTGTGACTCCACCTCCTCCCTGACTGGACTCTCCCTGCCCTCTGCTGGAGTCTCCCCAGTAGTTCCCTGTCTGTCATGAACTGGGGAGCCCAGAACTGCACACAGTACTCCAGATGGGGCCTCACCATTGCAGGGTGGGAGGATGACCTCTCTAGACTTACTGGCCACAGTCTTCTTAATGCACCACAGAATACCATTGGCCTTCTTGGCAACAAGAGGACACTGTTGGCTTATGGTCAGCTTGCTGCTTACCTGGACTCCAAGCCTCTTCAAGTCTCCTCTCCAACAGCTCTATTCCTAACCTATACTGCTGCAAGGGGTTGTTTCTCACCAGGTGCAGGACCCTGCACTTGCTCTTGTTAAACTTCTTTAAGTTCCATTTTGCCCAACTCTCCAGCCTGTCCAAATCACACTGGAACTTTGAGATGAGTGAATAATAGGATCTAACTCATCACTGTCCCACTTCAGGTGAACCAAAATGCACAAATAAGAAAACTAGTGCTAAGAGAAATGCTATTTGGACAAAGCTGTTTTTATCCAGTTGTGTCATAAAGCTAGAAAGTCTGCTGCTTCTGATCCCAAAATTTTGTTCTGCTTTGCAGAAGGCAGGAAAGTGTCTCCCAAGTATTACCAACTTGTAAATTCATTTTCCTTCCAACTATTACATAAATTATACCATTGCAGTTTATATCTGAGATTCATACCCTTCTACACTGCATGGCAGTCAGATGGCAACAGCATTTCTGATGCAACAGCATGCACCTCAAACCCCAGTCTCTCTCTTTTTGCTGAAGGTTTAAGACTCACAGGATCCTTCACTTCTTTGGCACAACACAGTCCAGCAAGGACAAAGGAAAAACCTCAGATGCCACTCAGGGCCTATTTTCTGCCACTTATTCAAGCATGTCTTAGTTCTTCAGCTGCAGATATCACACAGCTTCTCAGTCCGTGGCCAGAAACAAAGCCAAGATGGTGCCTGCCACACATGGCTGCTGCATTTGCAGCAAGAACAAAGGCAAGATGGTGCTGGTCACATGGGCAACATGCCCATGGCAAAACAAAGATGGCATTCATGGCTTCAGCTCTTTCTCCAGGGTCTGGTCTCTGCCTACAGTTAAAGGCTGGGGAAAAGGTTGAGCTCACCACATTTTCTGGCATCTCCAGGCAGACAGATTTGCAAGGTGTTGCTCCCACAGGTGGCAGAGAGTGGTGGTGGGGGGTGGCAGTTCACCTGCAGCTCATCATGGAGCAGTGGAAGAAACTGGTGCTGACTGTCTTGAACCATGCACTGAGCCTTGCAGCACAGGTGGGTGGAGGGATACCAGCACAGCTCTATGCTCCCAATAGCTCCAGTGAGCAGTTGGGGATGCATGCTGCCATGTTGCTCTGGCATGGTATGGCTCCGGAGCTGCTCCATCTTGGTCATGCCCAGTGCTGAGTGAGCCAGGGGCTGCATGCACTCCGCACCTAGCTAGGCTGTGTCCCAGCCCCAACCCCTAGGGAATGAAGTGGGGTGGGGGCCAGAGCATGCTATGGCCAGCTGCTGGCCCTGGGCACAGAGCCAGAATTTTGGCTCTCTCTCAAGAGAGAACTCCAAGAGCTGAGAGCAAAGAGGGCAAATGTGGCAGATAGCCCTGGCTTTATAGAGTTTTCCCCATGCCCAGTACCACCTCCCCTTCCTGGCAACACCATTCTCACTGGGGAAAGAATGAAATGTGTTTTCTGCATAAAAGCACCAGAAACTCAACATATCAAAGCATGACACACTGGAGACACAGACTGGTTACTCAGAACACATTGCACAGAGCAGCCACTCTCCTTTCTTGGAAAGGTATGAGACTCAGAAAGGAAAGGATCTTCCAGGGAAGTGCCATGCAGATTTGAGCAGAAGGATAATTTCTATGTGAATTTTCATGGCTGTACTGGAAGTGTAGGTGATGCAAGGAGTCACAGGCCTGTGCTGAGGTCTTTAAATGCTAGCATAATGCAAATATTTATTTCTGTCTGATGGCTTCAGTTAGTGAATTATTATTTACCCCAGGAAGCTGCAAAGCAGTTGTCAGTGAGCTATTTATTCAGTGAACATAGCCACTGCTGTATTTGTGATGAGTCTAACAAACAGTAGGCTACCTGTCATTATTTGCAGTTCTGAAGTTTACTAAACTCCCACCATCTACAAAAGTTCAGCCTTATTTAGAAACTGAATTTGTTGCACAGGTTTTGCTGTAGTTACCACCCAGATCACATGCTGTGGGTCCCCCTGGGAGTAACATTTTACTGAGGAATCAGATCCTAATCTGGTAAAGCCATCTTTCTCCAGAATATATACAGAATTAAGGTAAGCTAGACAAAAGATGAAGTCTTTAGAAGGAACAGCTGGTAAAGAAGCACATGGAGCTCCAGGAAATCCATCCAGCAGAAAGCTGTCCTCTGCAGCCACCAGAATGGATGAGGCAACACATACTGAGCTCCCTCAAAACCATGCAGCCATTCAGGTCTCAGGCTTCATGGAGTGCTCTTAGGTAAGAAGTGGCAGCTGTGAGAACTGTATGCGGCATGGCCAGATGGATTTGCTCCTCAGCCCAATGGCAGAGCTGCAAGAGGAAGCAGAAAAGCTGAGTAGCATCAGAGAAGGTATTAAGAGAGAGAGTGAAGGAGCTAATTTCTGTCCTCCTTGAGACAGAAACAAAAGAACAGAGCAGAAAATACCCAAGTTCAAAGAGACCCTCTGTCCCCCCCCTGCCAGGCTGAAGAGAACAATTAAACTAAAGAAATATATGGAGACACACTCCATATACACTCAGGAGGGCAGATGAATTCCCTCCTTGCCCATGCCACCCTCCCAGATGCCTCTGTACAACAGGCACAGATGTGGAAGGCCTGTCAATGGAGGATGTGGATAATGGGCCATCTACACCAGAGGTGTCTCAAAGACCAGAAAGGCCTACCCCATGTATCAAAACCATCTCCACAAGGGAGAAAAGAAGGGTTTCAGTTGCAGATGGATTCCTTCTGAGCGGAACAGTGTCCACTATGCCAGACAGATCCTCCTAGCTTGGAGTAGGCCTCAGACCCATTAATGGTCTTGCAGGCAAGTGGAAATGAGACAGCAGCCTCCAAAAGACATCAAAGGAGACTTCAGAGTCTTGGGATGATTGATGAGGGAACCCAGGGCACACTTACCATTTCCCTCTCCCCTTGCAATTGCAGGCAGTGACACTGGAAGAAACAGGTGGACTTGGTCTAATAACACCTGTCTCCATGGCTGGTATTGACACCACAGTTTTTGGTTTTTTGACAGTGGGATGGCCTACACAACAATAGGTTTGCTGGTGTCATATGGGATTCATGTTTCCAAAAGGAAGAAAGGGGTCTTTGCTCAGGAACTGGCAGAGCTCATTGGCGGGCTTTAAACTAGACTTGAAGGGGGAAGTGGCATAATATCAGGCTTTCCTGCAACAAGCAGTGTGATGACACACCATGGTTAGAGAGGTAGAGTGCTAGTGAGGGCTCTCAGCCTGTTGCTCTATGAAGTCCTGGGGACACAACAGCACAAGTGGTGTTTTACAGAAAACAGCTGCAGGCTCCTGAGGTAATAAAAGCCAACAGGGCAAAAACAGGGAAATACTTTGAAGAAATTATAAGGTGTTCCTATGAAAGGTGGGCAATGAACAGGATGAGTTGGAAGCCAGCTTGCTGCTAGAAAACTATGACATAATAGTCATTATTGAAATTTGGTGAGACAAATCCCATGACTGAGTGCAGCTACAGGCTGTTCAGAAAACACAGAAGAGGAAGGAGGGGCAGAGGAATTGCACTCTACATCACTAAAAAAAGTGTGAAAAGCTGCCCCTGAAAATGAGCCATGAGCAGCTTGAAAGTTTATGAGTAAAACTTAAAGACAAAGGCAACAAAAGGAACCTTGTGGTTGTTTTTACTACAAGCTCCCCATCAAAGGGAGCTTACGGATGACATTGCAGCATCATCTTGCTCCAGCTACAGGGGACATGGTGCAGATAACAGCATATGTAGATAACAGCATATCATACTGGACCTCATGGTCCTTGATGCAATATGCTCAGAGGTGCGGCAAAGACTGGAGGCAGCTTGGGATGCAGTAATCATGCACTGATAGAGTAGAGTTCACAGCTCTGAAACATATGGGTCAAGCCAAGAGTAAAGTCAGACCCTGAATTTTAGGAAAGCAAACTTCAAACTGTTCAAGGAGTTTGTTAATGGCCCTCTGGGTCATGGGAGCAGAAAGGAGCTGGCAGTTCTTTAAGGACACTTTCCATTGAGAACAAGAGCTTTCTATCTCTCAGGTGTAAGAAATCGGGCAAGGAAGATTGTGGCTGGGTGTAGACCTGCTGGTGAAACTCAAAGACAAGAAAGAGCTGCACAATCAGTGGAAGAAGGGACAGATAGTAGAAGAGTCCAGGGACATTGCCCAGTTGTGTAGGGATAGGGTTAGGAAGGCTGAGGGACTGGTAAAGCTAAACTTAGCAAGAAGTGAAAAGCTTCTCTGATGAGTGTGACTGGCAAACTGGTAACTACAGACAAGGAGAAAGTTGAGATACTCAACTTCTTTGCCTCAGTCTTCATTGGCAACTTCTCTTCTCACACCTCCCAAGTTCATGTACCACAAGATGCAGAAAGATAAGGTTCCTCAGGTGATCAGAAACCAGTGCATATATAAGTCTATGAGACCTGGCAGCTTGCATCGAGTCCTGAAGGAATTGACTAAGTAGTTACGAAACCACTCTCCATATCTGAAAAGACATGGCAGTCAGGTGAAGTTTCCCTCGATTGGTGAAAGGGAAACACCACACCCATTTTGAAAAAGAGCACAAAAAAAATTCTGGAAACTACTACTTGCTAGCCTCACCTCTGTGCCTAGGAAGGTAATGGAATAGAATCTCCTATAAGCTATGGTAAGGCAAACGTAAGACAGCTAGATGATTCAAGGCAGCCAGCATGGCTTCAGCAATGCAAATCCCTGCCTGACCAAGAACAGTGACTGCATCAGTGGATGAGAGAAAAGCCATGTCTGTCATGTCTTTTGATTCAGTAAGGCATTTCACACAGTCTACCACAACATCCTTCTCTCTAAATTGGAGAGATATGGAGTTGATGAGTGGACGGTTTATTGGATGCATTGGTTGGACAGTCACCTCCAGAGAGTAGTAATCAATGGTTCAGTGTCCAGATGAAGAACAATGACAGGTTGTGTCCCAAAATTTTCTCTGCTGGGCCACTGTTGTGCATGTCTGCATCAGTGATTTAGTGGGATTTTGTGCACACTTAGCAGATTTGCAGATGACACCTTTATCTGCAAACGTGGGGGTTTAAAATGAACAAGGAAATGCAATGACAACAAAAAACAGCTACAAAAAAAATACACTCATGCAAGAGAATGGGAAGACCATGGTAACAATCCCAAGGAAAGGTTTTAGCAAAGTGCAAAAGAATAGCAGCACTCTGTTTAACACCTCTGTTCCCTCATTGCACTGCTTTCCAGAATAAGGATGTTATGCAACTCAGATGCAGATGAAGTCGTAACTGTGTCACTGCACTCAATCTACAATTCCACTTTGCCATTTTGACCTCAGAAGTCAAGCCTCACATTCCCAAGCAACAGCATAATGCCTCACATCTGTGCTGCACAACTACCTGCTCAGGCCCCAACCTGTTTGCCATTTCCTAGCAACAGGGAAGGCTCCCTTCCCAAAGCTTGGGTAAAGTGTTTTAGCAACATAGCTAGTGCTATTCATTGCAGCAGGAAGCTGCCTACTGTTGTCTGTAGGAAAGTCAAAAACCTATTTAAATGTGTAAGACAATTATTAAAAATATGTTAGTAAAAAGCAGGCTGGTTTCTCCTGAGAGGAACAAGATCAGAAGTTTGGTGATTGCACCCAGTGTACAAAAGAAACGTAGAAGTGTTGTTCCATATTTGGATTCATTTCAGGAAATAAAAATTGGAGAAGAAGCTGGAATGCCTTTACCTATATGACAGGTAAAAAAATGACATGTTCTGAAAAGGATTGTGGTTCCCATATTGCCACTGGAAAAACTTCCATGTAGCAAACACATCATATTGCCACATAGTAGCATCATTTGAAGTGTTAGCTATAATCTAGGGCTTTGTGGATGCCACAGGATTCAAATGGTTTGAAGAACAGAAATGACAGGCTTCATTTCAAGCAACACTCAGTATATCCTCTTCCAGAAGAACAGATATAAATTATAAAACCTCTATGGGATTTATTGTGGTTCTGTCTATTAACATCGATGTATTTAAGGACGTGTTGGTATTTCCATTATAAAACCCTAAAGTGTTTTATAACTCATTTGTAAAGACATGGCACTTAACAGACAGACACAATTAATCTCTTTCTATACCAGGACTTTAAAATGTACACACATACACATACACATAAAAGCAGTTGTGGGATCTTAGTCATTAATGCAGTTCTGTAGTCAAAAGTGGTCTAACTGAAAAGAATAACTTGTCCTCAGACTCTGATTTAGCTCTTTGCTTCCACAGCTCTCCTGTTGTAGCCACTTGTCATTTGCTTTACAAACATTAAAAGCCACTGTGGTTACACAGAACCCACTTCTCCTGAGGTTTGTAATATTTCTGCCCTTGGAGTTTAACTCAAGGAGGGAGCTCCCTCATCCTCCCCACATTTCTGAAGCAGGCAGGTAATGAGCTGTTTGGAAAACCAGCAGCAGTCTGAAAAATCTCATTTAGCAGGTGATTACAAAGATGACCTTTAAATATGAACAAAAATAATTAAACACTAGGTTGCAAAGAGCTTTGAAACATTTGCAAATCGTTGGTGAGTGAAGCAGAGCTGCCAAGAAGCAATTTACATTTTATTTTGCAACTGTGTTCTGCTTTTTAAGCTGTTAAAAAAAAAGACAAAACAAAACCACCAAAACCCAAAAAAAATCCCCACAACCCAAACCCAACCACAAACCCAGAGGAAATTAAGTTCAAAACTCCACTTAACAAAGCCTGTCTATTTTCTCCCACTCTCTCTAGTGTATTCCGTCATGTCTACTTCTGAATCTCTGAGGAGTGCTGTGTCACCCATGATTCTCTCCAGAAACAGCAGTATGGGGTCCTTCTACGGGGTTTTGGTAGAGTTTTGCCACAAGGGATGGAGCGGGGAGTCACGCACAGCAGCTCTGGGCAAGTGATGATGCGCCTTGCACAGACATCCTGGTTCCCAACCACTGCTGAAAGAGCACACTTTGTCCAATTCTCAGTAAAGTACTTAAAGGAAGTGAGAAGCACCATTGACCTCACAGAGACTACTCATGCACAGAAACTCTGCATCCAGTTCTTGCAGATACCAACATCAATACCACTGTTTGAGTCTTTTCTGGACTACAGTCTCCTGTGAAAATTGCTACTCACCTAGCAGACAATGTAAGAATTCAAGAAGAAGCAAACCAACTAAAAGCCACAAAAACAAAAGGCAAATGTATTCAATCTTTATGAATTACATATTTCAGACCCTTGTGTCTTCTATGTGCTTTCTGTAGCATCAAGAGAGCTCTGTACTTTTGCTGCCAATCATGAATAAATGGAGCAAGCTGAATATCAACATGTTTTGGAAAAGCCAAGGACTATCAAGGACTCGCTGAACAAGCCAAGGAATATTTTTCGCAGCAGAATTCCAAAACTCTATCATTCTGAATTTAATCACGTATCTACAGTGTGGCAGTTCAATAAGCAGTTTAATACCTCACCAACTGCTGGCAAATTTAAACATCTGCAGAAAGCAAAGAGCTGCACAGAAGGCCATTCACTTCAAACAAAGGCACATAAGCACCCAGGATCACAGATGGGATAGACCAGCACAGGGAGTCTCTAAGGGAGATTTGTTATCTCTATCCCATGCTTTGCACAGGGCTCATCCTGTTGCCTTAATGTTCACCATCGTTTTTTGTCCAGAAGACAAGCATGTAGTTCTAGGGAAAGAAGAAACAAGCAGTTTCTCTAGCCCTGCTTACACACGCAGTTTATCAAGATGCGTAGGTGTGAACATAAACACACACGTTTCCCATTTTGTCCCCTTTCCACCTTCTGGTCCAGCCATGGCATATCCTTACAGGATGCATATGCTTCTAGGGAAAACTGGAACTATGGATATCACCTAGCAAACCTGCCCATTCCATGCATTTAGTTGACAAATATTTCACCCAACACCACCACCTGAAGACATGCCAGGGCCCATGGTTAATAGTCCATGCTTTGGGTGTGGACAGTCTCTTTGTCCCACACCTTGAGGGAGGTCAGGTACATTTACCCCAGCTGAAACTCCTCACGTGTAAGCATGCACTTTAAAAGCAGCAAAGATATAGCCTCTGCAAAATTACTGGCAAATTCTGCTCTGAACTCAGCAGTTGCTAAAGCTCAGGCTTCAGCTCAGAGCCATCAGTGCAGCTGCACTTCTCAAGCACCAGTACAAATGGCAGAAATGTCTTTCATTTTATTTCGCATCAGCAGAAAACAGAGACTCGAAGTAGCTGCTGGTAATAGATAACCTAGATGTATTGTAAGTAACGTGCAGTGAACAATGAGATAGCACAGGAAAGTGGCCAACATGGCAATCATACCAGAAATACATTATTCACTAGTTCAGCAGGACAAACAGGTGCTTAAACTAGCACTTTCACACTAAACAGAGCCAGTACTGCTTTAGTGCGTCCAGTTAGATCTCCCCTCACATCCCCACAAACTGAACTTGCCATCTGGGTATTAAACAACAGTCAACTAGAATACCCAGTCATCCTGTCTGGTTTGTGTGGGCTTTTCTAGGAGAGGTGAATCTGCCTTGGCAGTGAAGTGCACACAATTACTGATGAACTCCAAAGTCTTCATTAGCAATTACTGTTTTCCTGCTTTGGTTCTTTTCAGTGAAAATGCAAATGTTGGAAAATCTTTGTCTTTTACAAAAAAAACCCAAAACCAAAAGACAATAGCTTCATTTTAGCTTCTGGCATGCATTTCCTGCATGAGGAAATCAATATGCTCATAACATTAATAGCAAATTCTGAATAGCGTCATATTAATTTCATCATGAGCCATGGCCAGTTATTCCACAAACAAAAAAAGTATACATAATTTCTAATTATTTTTGGGAGGTAGGAACTGACCACTGTATGGATCAAGATTTCCAGACAGAACCACACCAAACCTGACTAAAATCTACTAGCTACATTAAAGTCATACAGCCCAGCATAAGGAACGTGGTGTAACACTGTACACGCCTCACAGGTGGTGAAATGGAAACAGAATTGTTGAGATACGAGAAAAGGCCCGGATCATTCCAGATAAAGAATATAGTGACAGGTGGGAAAATGCAGGCTTTGAAATCAAAGCCATGATATTACTGCAATCTTTCTCATATGCAACAACTTCCCCTTAAAAGACAAGAGTTCAGAGCAGCTTGAAAACCTCAAGTACAATCTCCTTTTACAATCATCTCTCCATAAAGCAATGCTAAAGTTTATTTTTCAGTATTTAGGTATCACTTCATGCTAAAATTTTCCAACATGCCTATTAGGCTTCACAGTTGCCTATTGTATGACTAATACCCAGTATATGAAAGCTCGTCTAAATTACCAAGTGGCATTTGAGCAACACTCCTTACAACAGAGAATTACAAGTCTTGTAGCTCTTACTGTTTTATAATTTAGATTCTGGATTCTTGAGAAGGGCAGGAGAAACTTCCTTTTCAAAAATTAAAAGTCCCCAGACCTCATACCATATCAGGAACAGAGATACACTCCTCAGAAACAGAAAAAGTGCACTGGAGAACAAATTACATGTTGGGTCAGACATTTGTATTGACACAGAGGGGTGGTGGAGCAAAGACATCCCAAGTAACTGGATAGAATCTTCCCTGGTTACTGCTGCATCCACGCCAGACCTGGAAACCATCCATCAAGGTATCTAGTGAAATAAAAGCTTTTAAAATTAGGAAACAATATCATAAAATACCTGCTTATCCTTTCTCCCATGAAAACCAGCTAGCGATCACAGAATCACAGAATATCTTTGCATAGAAGAGACTTTTAAGATCATGAAGTCAAATCACTAACCTAGCACTGCTGGGTAGCTACTAAACCAGGTCCCTAAAGAAATCACCAGATCTGCATATAGTTTAAAGATTTCTAAGCACTGTAACTCCACCACTCCTGTAGGAGAGCATTCCAAAGCCCAGTGATGCTCTCAGTGAAACAGTTTCTTCCTAATATTCAGCCTTGTCCTCTCCCGGTGCAACTACCAGACATTTTCTTCAGTCCTACCACTTGCTAGTAGCAGAAGGGTCTGAGTACCTCTGTATTCCAAAGTCCTTCCAGGTAATCACAGAATCACAAAATTATTGAGGCTGGAAAAGACCTCTGAGATCATCAGGTCCAATCTATGACCTAAAATCACCACAGTCAGCTAGGCTTGGACCTGAAGTGCCACATCCAGTCTTTTCTTAAACACCTCAAGGGATGGGGACTCCACTGTCTCCCTGAGCAGTCCATTCCAATGTCTAACCACCCATTCTGTGAGGAACTGCTTCCTAACATCCAGCCTGACTCCCACCTGACTACAACCTCCATTCAGGCAGTTGTAAGGAGGGAGAAGGTGCTCCCTGAGTCTCCTCCAGACTACACAACCCCAGCCTTCAACCTCTCCTCACCAGACTTTCCCTCTACTCAATTCACCAGCCTTGTTGCTCTGCTTTGGACCCACTTCAGCACCCTGAAGGGAAGGGCCCAGAACTGCAAACAGTACTTGAGGTGAGGCCTCACCAGTGCTGAGTACAGAGGGACAATTATATCCCTAGTCCTGCTGGCCATGCTATTCCTGATACAAACCAGGATGCTATTGGCTTGTGTTCAGCTGGTTGTCAACCAGCACTCCCAGGTCCATTTCTGCCAGGCTGCTCTCCAGCCACTCCTCTGCCAGTTTGCACCACTCCATAGGGTTACTGTGGCCAAACTGCAGGACCCTGCACTTCATCTTCTTGTATCTTACACTGCTGGCCTCAGCCCTTCAACTAAGCCAATACAGGTCCTTCTGCAGCATCTTCTGACCTTCCAACAAACAGGCACTCCTTCACATCTTGGTGCCATCTGCAAGTTTACTAAGGGTAGTCTCAATCCCCTCATCCATGTCATCAGTAAAAATGCTGAAAAGGACTGGGCCCCATACTGACCCCTGAGAGACACCACTGGTCATTGGACACCAATTGGATGGGATACCATTTACAACCACTCTCTTGGCCTGCTCGTCCAACCAGTTTTAATCCAGCAAAGGGTGCACCTATCCAAGCCATGGTCTGGCAACACTTCCAGGAGGATTCCGTGGGAGACTGTGTCAAAGGCCCTGCTGAAGTCTAGGCAGACCACAATTGTGTGCAGTTTTCCAACCACATGTACAGTCTGCCTTGAGCATAAAATCTCTCTGGGAGAATGCTGTGGGAAAGACCTTTTGAAATCTTCAAGTCCAACTAATAACCCTACTCTGCCATGTTCAACGCTAAACCATATCATGAAGTACCACATCTAAAGGATCTTTAAATACCTCCAAGGAATGGTGTCCCAACCATCTGCCTGGGCAGCATGTTCCACTGCTTGACTACTCTTTCAGTAAAAAAATTTTTCCTAATGTTCAGACTAAATCTGATGCAGCTTGAGGTTATTCCTTCTTGTTCTGTCACTAATGACCTGTGTCTACTTCTCTATAATATCCTTTCAGTTAGTTGTACAGGGCAGTAAGATCTCTCCTCAGTCTCCTCTTACACTACACAGCTCCAGCTCTCTCAGCCACTCCTCGTAACACTTGTTGTCTAGGCCCTTCACCAGCTTTGTTGCTGTTAACTTCCAGTCAGCTGGGACCTTCCCTGTTAGCCAGGACTGCTAATAAAAGATGTCGAGATGAGCAATGGTTTTCACAGCATTGTCAAATTAGAGCTGCCTTTCATAGCTCTGTTTTCATGGTGAGGGGACAGTGTGACCATGAGAATGTTCTTCATGAGCATTTCTTCCTGTCGCCAACAAGTTAGCAAACAAACATGTCTTCCACTTTGTTGGTTATTTTCGTGTATTTGTGGCTATCATACTGATCTTCTGAACATGTTCAAAGTGTCAGAGGCACAGACAAAAAAATTAAGTAATGTTTTCTTTAGCAATCACTATTTCCATTCATTTAAGTAAGCAACTACTGTTAAGCATTATACAAACATAGAAAAGCTTTGAAAGCAATTTTCCATGTTGTAACCTTAGACTCCTGAATTGATTTGGTGCTAAGGGTTCCTTATAAGGTCCACAAGATGGCCCAAGAAAGCACAACTTTTGTCCTATTTTCAGAAGGAATAGTCATTCCATTTGCAACACATCCCATAAAAGATGAGTTGCAGTCTACCCAACCTGTTTCACCAAGAATTGGAAAAATCTAGGTGATAAAGTAAGCGTTACAAATAAACACTGTGCTGCTTAATGAGACTCAGTTCATCTGGAATTGTGAGATAAAAACCCAAGTTATTTTTCCTGTCCATTGATCAGGCAGAATTTGGCAGTACTTCTCTCACCACTGCTGTTCTTATTAACTAACAGGCTTCCAAAAAACATCTGCCAAGATTGGCCTTTATGCAATTCCAGCAACTTTATCAGACAAATATTTAGCTCTGTCCTTAATTACCAGAATTAATGTTTTCACTTTTCAGAATCCTTCTATGAGGAGTGACTTGCCTTTGATGTCTGGAAAGCCAAATTACAAATTAAGACTTTCCTGTGTCTGGACAAGAAATTCCAAGGTCTGAGTTGTAGAAATGAAGGCAGTGCTGGTTCTATGTGCCAGGTGCAGCTGCTGCCTTAGGCCTCAGCTGACTAGCCCCTAGAGTAAGTGCAACTGAACAGCTCATGCTTCTCATTCAATGCTTCATACAGACTGCAGTTATCAAGCAATAGCTCCATGAGTCACGTTACATCATCACACATCAAGCATGTAAATATTCCAGGTAAGCATTTTTCCAAATACAAAGATCTTGAATGTACACATACAAAATTACAAAGGCTAAAGAAGAAGGAAAGTTACCACTGTGAAATGCAGTGGATACGAAGCTCAGTAGATGACTACTCACTGGGTGGTTCCTGGAGTAGTTCATGATTTAAGTCATGACACTAGTCATAACTGCTGTCTACAACAGAGCTATAGGTATCCGTCAAGGCTGTTTTCCGAAGTTGCTTGTGCTTCACAGCTCACACACATTAGAACAGAAGTCTTTGACCCTATGACCTTGCAGATGGCTGCAGTTTCTTGTCACAGCATGCAGTACTCTACTTTTACTAACTCTAGGAATACTGATACTGCCTGTAAAGATGGATCACAAACATTTCAGCTGACAGCCCAGCGTGTTACCAGAGAGAAGACTCTTCTCATGCACAGTATGGAGCATATATTTCTACAGGGGAAGCAAATCCTAACATCCTCTTTGCTAAAGCCAAGCTCAGCGATTTGCCTCCTCTATTAAGAGTCTTACAATTCAATATCATTAGTAACAAAACATATTACACCAGTTTTGGTGTATTTACATTCCTTATACCCACTTACAGGAAAAACTTAATTGCTGCTAGACAAAACTGAAATAAAATTGTCGCTCAAACTAATGACAGAAGACTAAAGCATTGTTCAATGTTGACTTTCACAGAAACCATTGAAAACTTGCAGCAGGAAATGATGCATGGACATCACAGAACCACAAAATATTAGGGACTGGAAAGAGCCTCCAAAGATATTTGAGTCCAAGAACAAGACCAAAACTAGGGCACATCACTCAGAAATGCATCCAGACAGGTTTTGAGTCTCCAGAGAATTCTCGAGAAACCTCTCTGGGGAGCCTGTTTCAGTGCACTATAACCGTTACAGTAAAGAAGTTTTCCCTCATGTAGGGGTGGAACTTCCTGTGCTGAAGTTTGAATCCATTGCCCCTTGTCCTATCACATGGTGCAAGTGAAAAGAACTTGTCCCTGTCTTCTTGACACTCAGCCTTCATAAATTTATAGACATTAATTAGACCCACTCTCAGTATTCTCCTCTCCAGACTAAGAAGTCCCAGGTATCTCAGCCTTTCCTCGTAAGGCAGGTGTTCCAGTCCCTTAAACATTCTTGTAACCTTCTGTTGGACTCTCTTAAGTAGATCTATGTTCCTCTTGAACTGGGGAGCCCAGAACTGGATGCAATACTCCTGGCAAGGTCTCTCTAAGGCAGAGTAGGGGGAGAGGTAAGCCTCCGTCAGTCTGCTAGAAATACGGTTCTTAAAGCATCCCAGGATACCATTGGCCTTCCTGGCCACAAGGGCACATTGCAGTCCCATGGATATCTTGTCCACCAGGACTCCACAAAGCTGCTCTCTAGTAGACTGTCTCTTGACCTGTACTGTTGCATTTTGTTGTTTCTACCCAGGATATACAAAGACCATTATGGAATGTAGGTTTCCTGTAGAAGTTTACTAATGCAAAAAACTTAACAGAATTTTCTACTTTTAAAAAACACTAGGAAGTAGATTTCTTTCCAATAGCAAAAAAACCCAGTCCTCCAAAATGTCATCTGTACTTCAAGAACTGTAGGTCACACAAAGAACTGCTTCACCTACTAGCAGGAGTATTGTCTTGAAAGAGCTTTATCTATTCTACTAGACAACCATGGCAAATTACAGTCCCACCCTTCTTATTGCAGGTCCGGCTTCAGAATATTATGTGCAATTTCTCTCAAGGAATCAAATAAATTCCTTGTTATGTATATGCAATCCAGGTTTAGTTCCACTGCTACAGGATTAAAACCACTATTTTTGAGAATAAGACACTAACTACTCTGAGGAAAGTGTGGTCTTGCATTTCAGTTGCACCTCAGAAGTCTGAGTCTCCCACATATGCTTTTATTTCTCCATGCTGAAAAGTTTGACAGTTTTCTCTAAAAGGAAAACACAACAACGTGAAAATTGTTGAAAACCTAAAACTCTAAATGAAGGGAATGTAATTTGGGGAAGGAAAATCTCTCGGGCTTGCTCTGACAGAATCAATTAAGTAAACCTGAAAACAAACCTGTGGGCAGAAGTCAGTTTCTCGGGCAGTAGTATCATTAGACATAAATAATATAAAATGCTTCAAGATTTCACTCATTACACAAACAAGATCCAGTGTTATCACACAATATGAAACAATCATGCCCACTTACCTTCACTACTGAATAGCAGTTCTGGATTTAAATTAACTGTACATGCTGACATTCCTCAAAATTTTGTGTCCTGGGCTTAGTGGTCAAGTTGCTGACCATCACAATGCACCAATGCTGTAAACTGGCCATTTAAGACCTGTGAACTATCTGTACACAACTCAACTCTAGTATCAGACATCATAAAGGAGGCAGAATCAACTTTCAAAAAACTAATTTTAATCAAAACAAAAAAATTGTTGATCATTAACAAGTTTATAAAACAGTGATTTAGTTACATAAATAAATTGATATCAGTGTATCAAATCTTAATTACTTTCAACTTCATGATCATGTTTACATGGGTGATGAAGTACAACCTTTTTACCTATTATAATAAATAAAATGGAGAGCATGAAATAGTTTTTCTAAACAAAAATACCTACAAACATACCTCTAGCATGTTCTCTAATGAAAGTAACAAGAGACACTGGACAACTTTTGCACCGAAACATAAAAACTGCTTTAAAAAGCACAAGGATACAGAACCATCATCTAAAGTAAAGACACTATACTGTAACCAAAGTTGGTATTTAATAATATAATGAAGTTTGGTAGTTAGATCTCCAGTTTGGTTATTTTAAAGCATTAAGACAAGGCAAGATAGAAGGCTGCTTTTGTTTGAGTAATTCTAGAGAAAATAAAATATATTAAAAAAAACAAAACTGAAAAGTAGAACAGTCATACCTACACAACTTTCTGTCCTGCACAAAGTCAAAATACTTATGCAGAATATATATAATATATATGTTATTTGTGCACAAAGGTTAGCTTATTATTAGCTCACTGCAAAGGCGTAATGTATCATGTCAATCATTTTGGAAAACAATTTACCTTTTGTGTCAAAAAGAATATTTCTTTAAGTCTTCTAGGCTAGGAGGCACAAACCCCAGTTCTGGCATACTGTATTCTTAATGCTAAGGCTTGCTGCTCTGGCTGTGTATTTTTCGTTGTCCCTCTTTACTATAGTGCCTGTTACAAGCATGTGTGTATGTGTGCATACATACAAATGTATACACAGGTTGTATAAATATATATATATATATAAAATATTCCCCATTAGTTTTCAGTCCAACCATGCAATCCCCAAGGAGGCTCTGCATAGATGCCCAGCATATAGTTCACCACCTGAGCCAACCCTGAAGCACGGTGCACTTTTAGTCCTTCTGATAGGTTTTTTTTGTTTAAAACCAAGCTACTGCAGCTTCAAGTATTTTGCATTACATAGATTTTTTTTTATAAATTAGTTAGTTATACTTTTCAATATTCAGACATATACTATAATATATATACAGTACAATAAATGCTCTCATTCTTTTTTTAATTTTTTTCATAAATCCCTGAGAATGTATGTTGACAGTCGCTAAGTTTCCACATGCACAAGCATTGTGTGCCATGCTTCTGGATGAACAGCACTGCAAAGCCACGTGGTCAGCCTTTTAACTGTTAGTAATTCACTTGTTGGTTTGTTTAAATATGCTGAAATGTAAGGATGAGTTACAAAGGAGTAAAGCTGAATCCATTCGAGGTACTTATCACAGGATGGAGGTGTTTTGTTTGGTTTTTAAAGCCATTGTAATATATGGATTTTTTTGAGGCTGTGAATGTATACAGAAAGAACAGGGGAGCGATGTGGACTTTTGCCACTTGACAACATATACTCAGTGTAAACCAAACCTTTTTTAACCTCTCTCATACAGAACAGAAAAAAGGAAAAAAAAATTAAACACACAAACTTTCACAACATGACAGTTTAGTTTGCAAACTCAATATAACTATACACACATAATACCGGTGTGGCTCTGTTTCTTTTAAGTTAAAAAGGATACAAAGGCAGGCTCAAGTAAAAACAAACCACCCTCCCCCCCCCCCCCCATATCCCCATTATCCACATATTTTTGTCAACCAAACCGCTCACGAACCAGCATCATCAGTTTCTTTTTGCCTTTATAGATTTGTTTTAGGTTATCAATGAACTGTGTAAACTGGACGTGGCCATCATGAGCCATTAAGAAGGTCTCTCGGGCCTTGCTAAGGAACTCTATAAACTCACTATAGTGTCGCGGGCTGATGTGAGTGAGACGTGAATGTGTTGTATTGATGTAGGCTCCAATCGTGGCATCTAAGAGTTGCCGTAAAGGGGCTTTATCCAGCGACATGAGCTTACCAGAGTTCCTCCTTCCATGAAGTCCCACCATGCCAGGAGTGGTCAAAGTACACCTACGCAAAATGTCTGACAGTACTGTTGCACATTTGACACTCTTGACCACCAGAGGTATTATAGCTGCTAGCTCATTTTTCCCAAGGGAGTGGCTGAGTGCACATGCCCAAAGAACGTCATTAATGGCAGGGTGCGTGTCCTGATTGTAACTCAGGTTGAGATGTGTCATGGCCAAAGTGGCCAGCTTGTAGGCCCGCATAGGGTAACCCCGGTGCTCCATGTATCGTGCTATAGTAAAAAGCTGCGAGTAGCTCATGCCGGTTGTAGCAGCATCTAGAACAATTTGGTAAGCGGTCTCAAAAGCTATGTGATCCTTTTCACATAAGGTCAGTGCAGAGAGGGCACAGTTTTGAGGATCCTTCATGGCACACTGTAGAGCAAGCGTCCTAGCACTGCTGGCCAACTTCTCCTGCTGATGGCAGTCTAGATGAAGACGGACAATGGTGCTGTTGGACATCACTGTTGTAGCAACAATACTAGTGGCTTCTGTTGGAGTGAAAAGTGTAAACCAGTTTTGCATTATACTATCCAGTGCATAAACACCTGAGGAGAAAAAAAAAGGATTAGCCACAACTGATAACTGTATCTGACAGCAGATACAGATGTTCATCAACAGATTGCATTTGCAGCAAATTCTAAGAAGTTGTCAGTACATCCAAGGGGGCGTGCTTCAACAAGGTCTACTCCTGAAAGCATGGCTGGATAAGGACATTAAAATAAAGGCTACCGTGCAAATTCTGTAGCAATCAGCAAAATACAGAGAATAACAAAAAATTCTGCAAGATAATCTTTAATCTTCTGGCAACTGAGCTGTTTCACTTGTTAAGATATTTTGGTTAACAAGTTCATTGTATCTCATCACATCGCTCAAAAGCAGTCCTCACACTATACATTTGTAAAAGGCCACCTTAAGCTCTTTTCTCACTGTGTATCTCAAGGCATAGCACATGCACAAAAGAATACCAAAGTATGCTGAATGGATATAACAGAACATCAAGACACACCTTAATACATGAAGAGCACAACAAAATAAAGAAAAAATCCTTTTCTTCTCCCAGTAGTCTTTTCACATATATCTTGTATCGTATTCATATGCATCTGAACATTAAGATCCTTATATTAAGGAAATACTCTGAGCAATATGAACTATGAATATTATGTAGAATAGGTCTTTTTCCTAGCATGGACTTTATTCCTGCCGTGAGTGTTTTTGTGTGCTTAGCTGGGAAAGGAAGGGGGAAACAGTGACTGGTAGGTTCCATAAAGTGAGCCTTACAGCCAACTAGAGCGCCTTGCCCTGCTAGAGGCAGTTTACACACAGCTGTGAGCAAACCTAAGCCATACCCAGACCCTAACTTTCTCTGTAGGACTTTGATGCTTCCCAGGCACCCCTTTACTCATGTGCCACAATTCAGCATAGCCCGAGAATATCAGATCTTAATTTAAATAAACAGATTTCTTGCTTTATCAGCTGATTAAGTCTTGAGTCCTCTGCATGACATTATAGGTTCTTTATAATATACTTTCATTAGAATACGTAAGCAAATTTAAAGCAGTATTAAACTCAATATGCCAATTTACCAATACACAACTGCACAAAATAGTATCTAGGTACCAATATCTGTACAACATCCTCAGCAATCATTATCTTAGCAAAGATATAAAAGCAATAAAAGAAGAGCATTGTATACAAATTTGCAGACACAAACCACTTTTTGGCTGAGGGCATACAAAGGCAATCTGTATTTTCTCATGCTCCTAACTGTTAATTTCCCAGTTAAGTATAAACCAAAGAGTAAACTAATCCAGAGAATAAACAGCAGTAATCCTCCTTAGTTCTGAAACTCAAGCAGCATCTTTAAAATACAATCCAAGTCTGATGTATGAAAAAGTAATAAAAACACTGGGGAAACATGTTTCCAGAAATAACTTTAGAGACAATTAAAACTGCTCCCTTATTGGAAGTACATATGCTGTGCCCGCTACCACATCTACTGGTAGTTTATCTCATTATTTTTCCTAAAGCTACAGTCTTTAATGCATTCATCATATTCTGTATCTTCATCTTACAGACAGAAATCCTGAATACAGAATCTAAGGGACACCTCAAGAGACACCCTGAAATTAACAAGTGCTGAGTGCACTATCCTTCCACTCTAAGGCTGGTTCCGCTCTTATATTTACTATCACCTTATGTAGTTAATGATGGGTGCATCAGTATTTGGTCTGTTCTACAGGGCAGATGAGTGGCATGAACAACATCATAGCCACGAAACAAACATATACTACACTAAGCTTGAATTTGAATCATTCAGGCCTTGGGATAGAGTCCAACTATCAACCCTACTCTACAAAGTTCACCTCTAAACCATATCCCCCAACCACACATTTACCCAGGGGATTAAGGAAAAAAACAAACACACAATCCCCTAACAATAAGAACCCCTTCAAGAGATCCTGTCAGCCACATAACAGAAGGCATCCTCAGCACTTCTTTTACCTGCTTTCTGGTTCCTCTTCCCACAGCTGACCGGATAGGTCTCTCACCTGCATTTCAGAGCAAGCAAAGTTGTAGCACACTGCAACAGGCCATAACCACGAGCCTTTTCTCTATTGCAACCTCAATTCAAACCTTCATGGATGAGACAAGGGGAAATCTGAGGAATTTCCCATAGGTTATGCAGACCTCCACTTAACAGTGGAAAGAAGTCAGCATTAATTACTCAGCTGCTGTCTTACTTGGTCTATCTAAATAAGCCACTGATCATTGCTATAATGTGTTCTCACCAAAGAAATGTTACAGGTGAACAAAATGATAAGACATTTGCAGAACGTGGGTATTGACAAGCAAGATGAAGCCCTCTAAAACTATGTGACAAGAGAAGTACCTCTAAACTTACCTACTTCTGTAGCACATGTTACCAACCACCTCACCATTTCCCGCCGCCGCCAATTCAGTGTCGACAGTGTCATTCGCATCACCTATTTAAACAAAACAAAATACAAATTAATTCTGTGGCAAACACAAAATCCCTAATTGTTGGTACATTAATACACTAATGTTCAATACTATGGTTCAAAATGACAGCCTCCTGCCCTCTCCACTCTGTTACCCCTTTTTTAGCTGATAGGACAAAAGATTTGCAAACTCAACTATCTTAGGACAGCATGCAGGAGAGTAATTCCAACTGCAAATCCTTCAAGGCTAGAAGATACAGACTGTTTTAACAGTGGTGGAAGAAAAAAAACCTGACCCCACAACAAAAAAAGTCTCAATTACCAATTCTCCAAATTGAATTATATCATGTCTCCTACTTCTAAACACAGTTGTCTTAAGCGGGTATGTGTCAGCTCCTACTGGGCAAACTAACCCCACTAATTTTCTCTCATCTACTTTCATTTTAATTGATTTTAACAATACAGACAAGAGTTACTATAATGTTATTTCACTGGCCACTTGTTCTGCAAATATATATAATTCCATATATAGATATACCTATATATGCGCACTCACACACACAATGCCAGATACATCCAATTATTATTAAGAAGGCCACAACAATGATCTCTCTCTCTGAACAAGGAGATCCTGCAAAGAATTTACAGCATAAAACCATCACAAAAATAACTTTGGCAATTTCATTTAAAACTTGCTTCAGCTGCCTGGACAGACAAAATGTATCTAGATGAAGAAAGCATTTAATTTTCTCCTTACAATATTATACTATGGCATTAATATTTGTAGCAATTGAAGAGCAGAGTTGATCAATTGTAAATGTATTAAACTCAGCACAGAAACGTGGGAGTCAGCAGCATTTTTAAGAGTTCTCAACCAAGTCCTAAAGGGACTTCAAAGTGGCATGTAGCCCTCTGTCATATGTCTTAATCCTGACACCTCCATTAGTCCTACGCTGTAGACAGGATAATTAAGTATATGAAAAGATTACTGAGGAATACAAATGCACTGATGATCTTTAAGAAGTCTAGTTATAAGCAACCATGAATGGTTTCCAAGTTGGCCTCTAAACATTCACATCATGAGACCCTGGTGATTGGTTGTTCATCACCCAAAGCTACAGGATGTGGTCAGCTTTGTTGATGTTAAGACATTGTAACATCTTTTTAATTAAAGAATAACTTAAGGGCTAATTGGAGAACAGCATTTAGGAAGAAAGTAAACAAATCTATACAGCGCAACCCAAACCATTTCACAATATGAAAACATGGCAAAAGTAAACAACAGAAACAGCCTTTTCTTGAAAGTCTTTTTAGAAGAACTGGCAGCTCCAAATAAAAAAGTTTTGGAATGCAATTATCTGTCACATTGATTTCCTAGACTGATGAACAAGACAAATTGAAGGCTAACAGTCTTCGACTATCCACAATGAATTTACAGCTTCCCCAAGAAGAGCCAATCCAGGAGAAAAGAAAGTTATGGACTGAATTTTACTATTGGTGAATGTGAGGAGGTAAAAAAAACCCAACAGAATGGTGTGAATGATGACTTCTCATAAGTGTTTTCTGATTACTTTCCTCAATGTGTTGGTCTGGAAAAGGATCAGCAGTCATGCATTCAGCATGTGCAGTGGTGGTATAGTTTGAAGCTTCTTGCCTGAGGCACTGGAAGGCTGCTGTAGCAACTCAGGATTTTTTGACTTGACAAGCTGAGTTTCTGCAGCTCTGCAAACAAACAGAAGGGGTTTGGAGCTTCTGGTTTTTCAGTTTCCAGCTCTTCCTCCTTTATCTTTATGTGCTATCCAGAAAAGACTTGTGGTACTGAGCTACCACAAGTAGCAGTGCCACAAGCACAGTGGCCATCTTGCCCTGGGAACACAGTGAATAGAGAGAGTGGTACCTCGAAGATTAGTGGAAAGAAGGTTTCATATGAATTCCACAGTTTGCTGAAAAAGGAGAGAGGTCTCCCCTCATTCATGGCCGTAAGAATTGTTGCTCTGGAAATGGAGGACTGACTTGGAAGCAAATGGAACAGGGAACTAAACTTTAAAACGCCTGCTGATGCTGAGAGACATATGCATGAACTTGATAGATACCACGTTTCCACAAGGAGCAAGAACTGCTGGAAGCCTCTTTGCTTTGAGGATTTAGAGACTGCAATTTGGTTCAGTTATATAAGAACATGCAATTAATCTCTGTATGTCTTTTAGCTGGGGTTTTTATATGGGGTGAATTGCCTTCTTGTTTCCCAAAAATTGAGTTATGTTTTATTTTTGCCTGCAATTGATAAGAGGTTTCCAAACCTTAATATTGTTTTTGTTTTGGTCCATGAGCACATTAACTAAATTAACCAGTTAATTTTTAATTAGGTTTAAACCCATTGACAAGTGGTCATAATAATAGTTCCAGCATAGAAATCCTAACGAAAGAGCAAAAACCAATACCATTTTGAAATTAAGTTCCTTACATTTGATTAAGCTGACCAGCTGAGAACTGGCAAGAAAAGATAAAAAAAACTTAAGCCTTTCAAATAAAGCATGTATTGATGTTCTGAGCAAGGAGGAGGTGCAGTTAGTTTATATTTTAACACATGTAGCCAGATAACTATTTCCTTTCTGCTCAATACATTCTGGAGTTACCTCTTCTTAAAAATGCGGTTCACAACTCTCCAAGATCTGTGCTATCAATTGAGAACAGGATCTCAAGTCAGAAAGTCTGAAAACAACAGGAGACCTGGGAATTACATAGTTTTTCTAAAAGTCGAGGTCTCTTCCACACAGAATGATCTTGACTTTGTCTTGACAGACCTTTATAAAAATTTCTTATAGAGGAACAGAAGGTATCACAACTCTTAAGAGATACAAGAAATGGCCAAGCAACAATTAGCTCTTACATCAATGCAAAAACTTTTCCATCACGTATTTTGGAAGGTTATTTATCTATTCATGGGTGTTGGGGGAAAGGACATAATTCGTCAAACACACGAAGTGATCACCTGCACTATGCTGCTCAGCAGTTCTGCCAGCAGTCTGCATGCATGCAGTAATACTTACTTGTATTGATGTAGCATAGGACAAACAAACAGAGGAACAGAAGCTCCTCCTGTACCCATACATCTTGCAGCTTCTGTGCAAATAAGGTTCTGAAGCACAGAATATACCTCAGATGCTCCATGCTCTTTTCTGCAGCCATTTTAAATGCCTTCCTCTGCTGAGTCATGTAACACATGCTGCCATTTGAAACAGGGAATAACAACCCAGGCATCTATAACTTGCTCCCAGATCTAGAGCAATGTAAGAGGCTCTTCTGTCACAGAGATCACACTGATGATTGTTAAGTTGTTGGTATGTATTCCTCCTCAGCTCAACCTGGCCATCTTTTCATTGCCGTAACTGAGGCAGAACTGTATACCTGTGAGGACACTGCTGCTTACTTTACCATGTTTGGGAAGAAGAGTTGTCTAGGGAACGTGTCACAAGTAGTCAGATACTACACAGTGAACACAAACTAAATGTCATTAAGTCAGGGGGCAGGGAAGGGGAGAGCACCTGTAGGTCACTAGAGGCAGTGGTGACAGTAAGGTTTTTGCATGAAAAGCATTACTACAGAAATCTACATAGGTCTGAGTTAATTATCAAAAAAGTGCTATACATTTCCTTCTGTAAAGGAAACTACTTTTGGATTCTTAAACCACCTTTGGAAGCTTGAGATGAAATAGCACACAAGTTCTACAGTAGTTTGTTCCAAACCCTGGGACTGAGCAGGAAGTATGAGTTTATGTCATTTCTCACTAAATCTCACCACAGACATCCTGGTGATACTGTCAGCCACGAATAGGTATTCATGAATACAGTGTACTGCTACCACTGAATGACACATGGTAAATGCTTCAATCATAAAGACATTTCTCAAGCAAACAAGCTTTTACAGCAGAAACACACCATAATGTTAAAAAAAGCACATTTCCACAGTAACTGTGCAAGTATGAAAGGCTAACAAAGCACAAAGACTCTCAGCTGATTAAATATTTTAGCTTCTAAACATCTAGAAAAGACAGAATAGGCACACAGTACCTTTCTTTGGCATGATAAGCAAGGGGCCTAATATCCTTTCCTCAGAAGTCTTTGGAAATTTGCTTTCTGAAGCAAAATAATAGGCTTTTTTAAGGCTGTTTTTCTTTTTGGGGGTAGTGCTACAAACTCCCTGAAGAGACGAAGAAATTTACTTTTGTTGAAATGAACTATTACACATCAGTGTTAGGAAACATTACTCCAGGTACCTAAAACCTGGCTGTCTCTTTAGAAGACAGCTCTTCTCTTAAGAGCTTTAAAACTGAATTTCTTATATGCCTCAAGCTGAGTCAATGCATCTGACCATACTACAGCTTACAGAGTACAGGATTTTCATGAAGGAAGTGAGAGGACTGCTCTTAGCACAGCCTGCTTTAGTTCCTATGGTTGATCTTAACCTACCACATCTTGTTTAGGTAGAAGAAAGGGCAAGAAATCTCTCAAGGCCATGCAGGAAACAAAGCACATTTCTAGCAACCAGAATAATTTTGCTTTCTAGTCAGTCCTACATACACTCCTGGACCCACTGCACTGGTCCTCTATTGCCCTGAAGAGTACCCTGTAGCCTGCTGCTTCAAGCTGTCTTCCACCCAAAGGGGCTGTGTAGACACCTGGTATGTGTTTACTAGTTCATTGTGCTTTTCATCAAAAAACACAATCTAAAAACTCCAGACAGAATCCACAGATGTGTATGGTGCTCAGGGCTTAAAAGCTATACCCACCAAGCTTGATTCAAATTCTTTTCTCCTATTGTAATAATAATGAACAAGGGAAATACCTGAAGGCCCAGCTCCAGAGAAACTTTCAGAAGAGTTATGTCTGGCAAGCTGTCCATGAGTGTTGCTATTTTAAATGCATCCTGGGCAAGTTTGAAGATGTGTGATGAGGAGTGAATATTTTTCTGAATGGATTCTAATACTGTTTCCAGCCTCCGAACATCACCTGCAAGGTATAAACAGAATCACCAAAATGGAACAAGCTACCAATACGTTAAGATTCATTAGAGCTGAGCCTAACATTGTTATGCAGTAGTAAATGTTTCAGTTATGGACCCTCTTTATAGAAACCTTCCACAATTCAATCACCAGTGAATGAAAGATACAAGATAGAACAAACTTCTCCAGCACCTGATGGTGTTAGTGTAGAACATGGTCCAAAAAGTGATCTGTGAATTTGAAAAGTCATTTGTCCACTCTTGATTCTCTGTTGTATGTCAGAAGAAAAACACCTTGTCTCATCAGCCTCAAATCAAGCTCACTTGGCTACCATTTAGCTAGCTTAACTACTTTGTTAGAAAATTAAGAGACAAGTTTAAGCTAGTTCAGTCTGTTGCACCCATTTCAAGTTCCTGTCAGACTGCAATTTGGATTCCTAAACTTAAGTTTCATAATCTATTTACTCCATGCATTATTATAAAGCATACACACTTAGTGGAGTACATAACTCACAGCAATGTACCTTTAGCTGCTGTTAGCATGGTTGATGCCAGCTCACATTGCTGGGATTCAATGTGACTTAGAGTGAACCAGCGGGGATATCGGTTTGGAACAACTGAGGCAATGTGGTGTGAGCGGGACATGTCTCCAGAGGGAGCAGTAGATTCCAATACTAGCAACCTGAAATAAGGAAGAAATCCTCTGTCATTAAATCATTACAGAATTATATTACTCATGACCAAAATGACATACTGTTCAACTACAACTACTTTTTAAGTCCTTAAAGTGTAGCCTGCCTACAGTTGGTAATGTACTGTAACCTGATGTTATGGTTCCAAGTAACAGTGACAGGGAAATTTCTCTTTAAGTTACTTTTCAGATTCCAGTTTCTAATCCTGAATTAAACACTTCTTTGAGTATGCGTCAACCTACACCAGTCTTATCCATCACAGAGAATTCATGCTCAGAAAATGTTATGTGATTTTTGTTGACTGCTGCAACACAAGTGACTACTACAATGGAGACTCAACTGATGGCTCTTATAATACACTAGATAAAACCAGAAAACTAGATACTATATATAAATTCCAATGCAAAATTTGAGAGTGATTAATCACTGGCATTTAAATTTGATACAATTAAGCATTGTTTCAGGACATTAATAGTTAATGACAAAACAAATGATAGTAATAAGCCTGTTGGAAAAAGTCTTAGTGCTTAGCTTGTTGATCCAAACATCTGCTTGGCACTGGTTAGGCCACACCTTGAGTAATGTGTTCAGTTTTGGGCACAGAAATACAAGAAAGACTCTGAGGTGCTGGAGTGTGTTCAAAGAAGGGCAAAAGCTTGGCAAAGAATCTTGGGACTAAGCCTAATGAAGAGCAGCTGAGTGAGCTGCAGCCATTTACTCTGAAGGAGGCTGAGGAGTGCAAACTTATTGTTGATCTGGAAAGAGGTTATTAGAGGGGTGGGTGTTAGTCTTTGCAAACAAGAACAAGAGGATACGTTCTCAAATTGTGACAGGACAAGTTTAGGTTAGTCATTAAGAAAAACTTCATTGAAAGGGTCATCAGGCATTCGAACAGGTTGCCCAGGGTGGTAGCTGAATCACCATCCCTGTACGCATTTAAAAGTTGTGTAGATATGGAGCTTAGGGACATGATTTAGCAGTGGGCTTGTTAACACTGTTATTGGTTGGTCACAATTATTTTAAAGGTCTTTCCTCACCTAAACAGTTCTACAGTTAGAACTTTCTTACACACTTAAGTCAACAGGGACCACAAAGGAATTGGTCTCCTGTCAATAAAACTGCAACTAATGAATATTGAAAATTCAGTCCACTGTGATTTTTTGTGATAGAGTATTTATTGAGGAATCCATTTATTTAAACTTAAGGTAAAGTTTCATGCACATTAATATCTAAATTGTATAGGAAACTGTAGTACATGTCTTCTTTTGCAAGAGATAGTTTTCAGTTTCATTAGTTTTCTACAGGTTCCTGCAATGCCCCCTTCCCTGGAAGTGTTCAAGGACAGATTGGATGGGGCCTTCAGCAACCTGGTCTAGGTGGGGGGTGTCGCTGCTCAGGGCAGGGGGGTTGGAACTAGATGATCTTTAATGTCCCTTCCAACCTGAAACATCCTATGCATCTATGAAGATATCAGGGTATCTTTAAAGCTTCCCTGAGAAAGGTGACTTTGAACAATGCATCTAAATGTATCTAGCAGGCACATATAAATACAATACACCATTTAAATAATAAACATCAGGTTATATGACATATATGTGCAGGCTAATATGAAAAATAAAAAAGCCTTCACTTCTGATTGCATAAAATCTCTTACTTAGTACTACTGAGACATCTTTTCTTACAGCCTTATAGACTTAAAAACAAAAGAACCATAAAATCTCTTCTGATTTTTTAAAAAATTAGAAAGAGGGCAGGAGGAGACACCTTATTAGATGTTTCAATAAACACTAAGAATTTCAACTACCTTGTGCAAAAAGGGATTATTAAGTTATGAGTAACAGTAAATAGACAAAGAGGAATGAAAGAAAGGCAGTTTAGGGGACATCTGTCATCACTTTGAATTTCCTTGCCAGCTTCTGTGCTCTTTTGCTGTGAAAAGAAATGGTGTTGTGAATTGGTGGCTTTCATGCCATTTTGGCAAGATTAGGGAACATCAGAAGAAGCATTCTTTACTTTTTCCCCCATTTTAAACACCAATTATTTAGCTAGGCTTTAGCAATGCTACTTTGTGATTAAATATGACCATTACAGCCTGGCTCAAAACGTCTGGGTGAAATTCAGGCTTAACAAGGGATCAGTCAAACTAAGCCAAACATGAAAGTTCAGATTCCAAGTGAGCAGTCAACTAGGTCACTGCAGTTTCAAATTCTCCAAGGCTCTGTATGTTTTTGCTGGGGCTGTTTAGTCAAAGGAGGCTGAGGAAAGACCTTAACACTATCTACAACTACTTGAAAGTAGGTTGTAGTGAAGTGGGTGTTAGTCTCTTCTCACAAATAACAAGTGATAGGACAAGAGGAAATGGCCTCAAGTTGCACCAAGGAAAGTTTATTGACATTAGGAAACACTCTTTAATCAAGTACAGGCTGCTTAGAAGAGGTGGCTGCATGGCCATGCCTGGACAAGTTTAAATCTCACGTAGGTATGGAGCTTAGGGACATGGGCTTGGTACACTAGAGTTAAAGGTTGGACTCTCATGATCTTAAAGGTCTTTTGCAATCTAAATTATTCTGTGATTCAAACAACTACAATTCTATGAAGCAAACAACTACAGACGGGAGTGGCCTGTGTATAGTTTCCAGTGATCTGGAAAGAAAGTACAACCCTGACCTTGCAAACCTGAGGTGTATGAATAAAAGGCTTTATAGTTTCAACTTCCACTGATTTCATATTGTTTCACACATTAAAATAAGCTTTCAAAAAAGAACTAGCAACAGATGATTTTGAATACAGACATAAAATACCACATAGCTGCTATCATGCTACTTGACCCTTGTGGACAGGAGAACTTCCTGAGAAAAAAATTTTCCTAACTGCTAAAGGCAAACAGGATGCAAGACAGGCATTTTTCTGTCATATGACATACTCCATTTAAATCCTAATATGCACACATAAGTGTGTAAGACCAAAGCACACCTTAAAAAAGTACTGTCTCTCAGACCATATCATATGGCTTAAAATTTATAATTCTGAATTTACAAAGAAGGTCATTGGAACAAGTAGTCCTACCAAACAGGTTAAGCAGCAGATGATTCTGAGACTGCTGGTGAGATACCTCTTTCCTCAGCTCCTCACCAATACCATCACATAGACACACAAAGTGCCACATGGATGAGAGAACACCCTTGCCATAAACATAACCATTTAGCACAAAACCATAATAACCCAAGAGTGGGATTCTAGAAGGATATGTAACAGATAAGTCTGGTTTACACTTATACAGTAATCATACAATCAAAAATTATTATACTGTGTTTACCTTGAATTCCAATTGCTTTATAAATCAAGCCCAAAACAATTTCTCCTTAAGAGAACAATGTTTCTTTCAAAAAAAAAAAAATAGTTGTCTTGATTGTCAAAGTTTTTTCCCTTTTCCAAAACACTACTTTCTAGACAAGTTGTAAATACATACCGCATGGCTCTCAGCGCAGTTTTGTATGCCAATTCAGCATCATGAGGTAGGAGAGAGGTGAAGAGATACTTGGCAAATGTGTGCATTGGAACACTCTCTCGATGGATGACTTCACCTAAACCACTGTATGGTCCAGCTGCAAGAAAGAAAGAGAATGATAGTCTTTACATAGTGCAAAAAAAGAAACTTCTGGACTCTTGCTAACATTAACTCTACACTCAGTTAGAACTGTTATTCAGAGATAAAGTTTGCTGTACAGACAGAGTTGTAATGCTATTTGCTGTGAAATATATTACACAGGTGTCATACAAAGTATTACAAGTGTATCAAATACCACATGATTGAGACAACAAGAAATACTGTAAAGTGTATAGTCTAAGCACACTATCAGTGTGCATGTAAGTGGCAGAATGGTTCTAGTGATCCACAGGTCTCATTCAGAAAGCCCAGACAGGCACAGCAGAAAGTGATAATCCTAGCTCATGAATTCTGCACATGAATCCCCATGCACCTTATTGTGGTTTTACCACAAATCCACCAGAAAAAACACCCCCCAAACTGTTTTCAGTGGGAAAATGCCTATCTTTAATTGTCGTTAAATGACCAATTACCAATCATCACAGAAGCACATGATCTCTATTAAATGCCTAATGTCAGGTGGACATTAAATAAACCTTTGGTCTGGACTTGGTTTCCAGATAAGACTACACCAGATCTTACACCCAGTCTGGTTTTGTTAGTCCATTTTAACCACATGGTTTTTAAAAAAGTTATCTGTTGTGGAAAAACTATCACCCATTGTTGGGACAATAGCTTCTGCTCACTTGCACAGTATCACAGTAATAAGAAGGTTGGGAAAGACTTTAAAGATCATCCAGTCCAACCTAAATCCAAATAAACCAAGTAAACCTAACATCTAGATCGCACACTTTCAGTGTAGTCAGTATTTTAACGTCTTAACAGCATCATGATTGCCAACAGCAAAGTTAATGCAACTGCTTCCTTGCTGAGTTCTGAATGGTTACAGAGTGCATCTGCATCCCATTTTCACATTTCTCCTATACCTTTAAGACTGTTATGCTAGGGAAACAGTTTTTGACTTGAGCAACTACAGTATCAGACACTAAATGCTGCCAGATAAGAGTAAGAATCTACCATTAAGTATTACTGGACTATTATTGTACAAACAGCAGACAGCAGTACTACTACAACTTCTATGAGAGAGTCCAACCCACATGTGGATGGATGCATGAATGAAATGGCCATTTAAGTACACTCTGTTGAACAGCATATTTGAACTGTATCCAGCAGTGCTTCAAACTAACACAGCTGACTCTACACTGAAGCAGACAAGAAGAAACAGCTAAGCTGCTTCAGCAATGTTTTCCTGACCACTACTTTAATACAACACACAAAGATAAAAATCACTGGGCATGAAAAAATTCTTAACTCCTTAGGTGGGTATTTTTGAAGATTCCAACTGATTACAAAGGAAATTTCAGTGAAGATTTAGTAGCTGACAGTGTATCTTAATTATTTTAAAGGGAGTTGAAAGCCATTCCAAGACAGCTAATGTTACTTCAGTCTAGGAAGTAATTACATCTACGTTTTCCAGTTGGTGGTGCACTTGGAAACTTAGGGCACAAAGAATACATACCAAAGCATCTACATGAAAACATATTCTGCTGTTAACTTAGCAGTCAAGCAAGAGATTAGAACAGTTCTTGCAAAACAGTCTTACATTCTGCTTTCCCATGCACTCAAATAGTAGCTACACACAACATGCATTAATCTGCATGAATAGCACATAAATCAGATTAATATTGGACTAAGATATCTTTTTTATGTCTACAGGATTGTAACTATAAAAGCACAATTGATTTGATTAGCATTTTAAATCACAGCACAGTTTTTCCTCCATGTAAGCTGGCGGTTTCTGTCTAACCTGGAGTAAAATGAAGCAGCAAAGCCATATTTCTCAGAACACAGTAATGCAAACACATTGTTGCATGCTGCTCACCACAGCAATTTTCTGGGTAGTTTTATTAGCAGATTTCCTGCTGTGATCACTTGTTTACTACTCTAAGAAAACATTAAAAGAATTTCAGTGATCAAAGTAATAAACTAGAATTATCAGAGATCAATTTAGAGACATTCTGTCTTTTCCTTGTAAAGTGTCCTTACCAGTAAATAGATGTAGGAAATTAGCTTATATAATCCACAGGATCTCTGTATGGTGGTTAACAGCATGATCCAGTGAGCAGCTTTTCTTGTCCAACTGCTATAAAGCAGCAGCATAGCCACACAAGTATGGAAAGTCAACTCATGGTGTGGCTTCTCTACAGTTTCAAATGGCACCATCAGTAGGTACAACCAAGCCTTTAAGGATCTAGGCAAAAATAGTGACTCAAAGCTGATACACCTAAACAAAATACTCTATCTCTTCCATTAAAGAGGAAGTTTTTAAAGATAAAGTTCTTACAGAAAGAAAGCAAAACCTGACTGCTGTGAAACAATATTCACAACTTACCTAGAGCTGTACCACATTCCTCCCATCATCCCTTGAGCAAGCACTCAAAACTTGGACCATGCTTTTGGCTACATGGTTTCCCTAAAATTTTTTCAACTATTTAAGAGAAAGACAAACTCAGAATCCACAAGACCACTGCCTGAGAAGGAGGCTGAGGTGCAAAATATTAAGCCTTTTGGAAAAACTTAGACAGAAGTACACACTTTTTTTTCTACAGCTTTTATTCCACAACACAGGTTCATTTCAAAAAACAAATTGTCTTGGTCAAAATGATCAGGCCTTAAGCCTCAATATATTGACCATGTTTCAATTTTCACATGTGACACAAACCTCAAGGGCAAGTCAGTTTCTTAATTGCTCCAAATAAAAAGTTACATTTCTGTCCTGGTAATTCAAAGTAATTTTCTGAATTCTTCACTTGGGGACACAAGTAAAACTTTTCACATATTTACAAAGCCACCAAGCCCCTTATTAGATTACAAAAAACACTAGAATTTTGCTACATGAGAACTGATTATGGTAATTGATGTCTATACTATTTATACTGTGAGCCTGGGTTGCATCATAAGGATGCTGAGATTATGACAAGCAACTAAACCAAAGATTAAAACATAAATAAAATTAACATGAAAGGCTTACAGGTCTCTACAGTATAAGACTGGAAACAAAATTTTACTGTTACACTACATTAAAAAAGCATCTGAAGTGTGTAAGACAGTTTCCAGAAGAACACTACTTTCTGTGCTTGGGTAAGCAAAGACAGTTTAAAGAATCTGTTAGAATCTATATTGAGCTACCTTCTAACAGGAAGACTGCTTGTTTTCGAAAAATCTTCACCAGAGTATCATCCAATTCAATTTCTTGTAGCTTAGAAATGAGCTGCTCCTCATTTCGACAAACCTTCTCTTGTGCATACAAGCCATCTGGCATTATACGTTGCTGTCCCAGCCCTATCAGTGCTACTTCCACAGCCATTGTTAAATAGGATTCTCCTTCTTCAAAGAACCTGTGTGCAGGCAGGTGCTGGTACTCCAGAGATTTGAAATGCCCCATGTTCTCTGTAAGGGGTGACACAGAAAAACAGATTAGCAAATCATTCTAACCCATAATCTGCCTACAATGGCACATATACAAATGCTCTGTGTGTTGTTTTTTAATTATTTGAACTACCAGCACAATCTCAAAATCAGATAGTCCGATCTACAGTACCTCATACAATTTCACATGGCAGAAATACATATAACAATTAGGTGTTTAAAAAAGCTACCGAAATTTAAAGTTTTCATTTTCAAACTTCATGATTACAGAAAGGCTATTTATGCAGCTTTAAGATGCCTAAACTGTCAGCTGTATTTCAGGTTTTTCCCCCTGTTCACTTTTATATGCCCTTCAAGTCTTGATTGGTAAGAGGAAGGGGAAGGTACTTACACACCTGCATACATTTTGATTGAATCTGTTAGGATTGTGCAAATATAATAGGTCTGAGCACCCCACAACTTTAAAGCATCCTCTGCTTCCTAGTGGTCTTTGGGACTTTTTTATTTGTTACGGTTGTATTTATGATTAAGATCTGCAGCATCATTAAGATGTTCAGTCCCTTTTTAATAAAGATCACATCTGAATTTCACACATGTTAAGTCATACACTACTTTAAAGAATACTACTGATTCATTTGTTCAGCACTTCAGGCACACTGTACAAAATCAATAGATAAAACACTATTCCTACCTAGCATTTTACAGCCTAATCTGGGAAAAAAATTTCTAATGGGTATTTCCAGGGAGATAAACAACTGCAGCAAGTGGGAATACTGAAGGCATTCGTCAGATTGCATCTGCACATGGAGAAGCAAATTACTTTTCAACATATACTGATTTTATTCTACAAGGTTGTTCTGGCTTTTTCTAGCTGTAAAGAATCTGATTTCAGATTTCTTTTAATTAAAAGTTCTTACACAATTGCTGGATATGAGATAAGAAAAGTATTGAAAATCTAATTGAATAAAGGAGTTTTAAGGCAAAGCCCCAAAAAGACTGTGGATATGCATGTAGAAGTGATGCAAGTAGAGGGATTAATTTAGTTTCTGTCCACACAGGTGATAAGAAGCTACCAGACATGGAAAGAGGCTGAGAACAAAGAATTAATCTGTTACACTCCTGTGAAGCAAATACTGAAATTAAAAACGGTATACACATTCTACCCTAAATAGTGTATCAATACTGCAATGCTACTTTCCACTGCATATCACTTAAAATTGATCACATATGTGGTCTGCAAGTGTTCTGTCACCAATTTGAGGTATTACGTACTCTTGTAGCTAAGAAGTCCAAAACCATCACAGATTGCATTAGGAGGAGTGCTCCCAGCAGATCAAGGGAGGTTATCCTTTCCCTCTGCTCAGCCCTGGTGGGCCTACACCAGGAACGTATGTAGGGCTGGCATAGAAAAATGAAAACAAGACAGTGCCAGACTCTTCAGTGGTATCCTCTGGTAGGACAAGAGGCAGTGGGCATAAAAAAATTGCAGGAAATTCCACCTGAGCCTAAGAAAATACTTGGTTACTGTTGAGGGTGGTTGAGCACTGCAAGAGGTTGCCCAGAGATGCTGAACAGTATTAATGGAGTTATTTAAAACCTAACTAGACACAGTCCTGGACAACTGACTCTAGGGCTGTGCTGAACAGGGCATGTAGACTCTGATCACCAAAGGTGCCTTGCAACCTCAACAACTCTTTGACACTGAGATTTCCTGCGATTTCTCAGAAAGGACAGAACAATATATACAGGAAGGGCTGCTGCCATACAGTCTTGCTTGGTCTTATTTCAAGTATGAAGAAAGGAGTTTTCTTCAAGAATGGGTAATTGATAATGCTTTAAGTATTTTCATATTTTACTCTAAATATTTTCTATCCCTTGTGTTTTCACAAGTAATGCAATTTGAGTTCTTATGAAAGCACTGTCTTTGAAGCTGATTCAGAAAAGCGAGATAGAAAAAAGGCCTCTAGTAAATGAAGACCTGTGAAGATTGCTCCATTTGTTTCTTCTTACCCATGAAGTCTGAGAATCCATGGAAGCTGTCATCGTCTGCCCCACAGGCTTCCATCAGGCTACTGAAGAGGGTGCCAATGGGGTCCAAGGGGTGTCCCACCCAACCTTCAAGATTTGTTATTGAGGTTGCTCCTCTGTGTAGAAGTTCTGTAACAGAAAAAATGTAAGGAAAGAAAGAGTGCATGTTAATCCCTCAAAGCAATTATAAATGCAAATCTGATTAAAATTCTCCCAGTACAGAATTCAAAGTATTTACAGTAGCTTCTGCTTAGAAGAAAATATCATCTTTCTGGGTGGACTCATTGTTTTTTGTGAATGTGCTAAAAGGAGAAAAACATGATGAGCAAACATCTTGAGCACTGGGTCAAAAATTTACATTTTGAAATGTCATAATACCAGGAACTCCTCTGAAAATGCTGCAAAATTACTGTAAACTGTTTTATTAAAACATTCATAACAGTTTCCTCACCCAAAAAGACACAGTAATGTATTTACATTCAGTTAATCTGGTGACACTGAAATAAATGAAAATATTCAGAAATATGTCCCAATTTAATAAATAAAATATGAGCTTATCCTGCATCTAAATATTTACTGGAGTAATAAACTCAGAATGACAGCTTCTTTAAAAAGAAAAAATTGCTCTGAGACTAAGTGCCTTATATGCAACTCTAAAATTTCAGTTAACAAATACCTTTAATGATACTTTGCTTTCTAGTCTTTGCTTATCATTCTGTTAAAACACAAAAAACATTCTTTCACTCAGGGAACCGAATTGTACTTTTTTTTTACTAAGAATCTTATGGTAACAGCTACCTTTTTACTCCAGCTCCCCACGGTTTTTAGCGACAGGCATACAGATCGATCTAGTGATAGATCTACATGTTTTTTTAACACCTTCTGGAGCAACAACTCCAACACCTACCTAAACACCCTGTATAATACATAATCTACCATCACAGAGTTTTTTAAATCATGCTTCTTGTCTGTATCAGTGTGTGGGGCTACATAGCCATACTGTCAGGAGGATGGGTATTTGTAAAGATTCCACTGATGTAATAAACAAACAAACAAGTAAACTGTCTTACTAAGAAACAGCACACATTAAAAATGACAGGCAGAAGCAAGTAATATTGTGGAAAAAGAGTGACTTTTGTGGAAAAAGTGTGGGAAAAGTGTGGAAATACTGTGACTTCTTACTGACTCATTTATGTTCTCTTTATTCTATTATGCTTACTTATGAGGATCATTTGTGTGATACTAAAGACTTAGGCTTTCAATCATACATATGTTTAAATCATGCAAGTGGTTCTACAAACATCAGATCAGTCACATGAATAAAAGCTAAGCAGAAGCATGTGGTGTTTGCTGAACAAAAATCTAAAGCAGGGCTGTAGCTACAGCATTTATTTGCTTATAGAGAAGTCCAGTACATTTTGTAATATTAAAAACATTTTTTACAAATTCCACATGAGGCAAAAAAAGGAGGATAGGTAGTGGTAACACAGACATTCAAACCTTGTTTGCTTCAGGACAGAATGGATTGCTTTTCTCAACTTTTTATTTATAATAGCATAATGCTAGTTGACAGCTACATAAACTGCTCACAGGCAAAGGAACTTTTAAGAAGTGTTCGATGTCTAGATCTGGCATTAATGACTGGGGATAAAAAGGAGCAGCTCTATCATCACCACACTTGCCACAGACCCTTCAAAACTGCCAGTGGTACATACCCACATACACACTGACAAAAAGATCTTTCTCACCTTTCAAGCCTGAGAAATGAGAAAAGCTGAGAAGTTTTCAAGAATACACATGTTAAAGAAAGTTTATCACATGATAAAAAGACTTAGGAAATTCTCCTAAGAAATACTACAAAGTGCTTTTATATTTTATTTAGATCTAGGATCTGCAGTAATGGTAAAAAAAAATCATCCTTGGGTACCATGGTTAAAAAACAACAATGGTGATACACAGGAACTACCAGCTAATTTCTCAGTATAGTGTTCACTTTGTCCTCTAAATGCCCATTTCTGGGAAAATATCTGCACACACACTTGAGAAATTTACACATGACTTCACACTATTTTTGCCTACAATGCATGAACATAGAAATAGTTCCAAACACAACAAAGATCTAAAACAGAATTCGAATGAAGGGAATCCTGTAGCAGCTAAGAAAGAAATTACACTTTTTACAAAGAATTCTTTAACTACAAGCTATTTCCTTCTCCCACCGCCTCTTCAATCTAATGAAGTTCAGTGCAGGGTTACTTTGGGTAGCAATGATTACATAGCATAGAAACTGATTCAGAAGAACAACGTTCTTCCAAAAAGTGCTCATCAGATGAAAAAAAGTCAAAAGCAATCCACATCTATTCAGTTTTAAGCATTAGAAGAATTATAAGAATTTCTGTAGCATAGACTTTGCCTCTTTATTGCCCTCAATGTCAACTTTAGGTTTACAACTCTGAAATGTACAGTTCAGCTAAATCGTTTGTCAGAGAAAAAATATTTTAAACACCTGACAAGCCAAAAGCAAAGCACTATTTAGAAGCGTCTAAATTACACAGAGTGACTATTTTCACTGCATACCTAAAATCCCTGATTGGGATAAAGGCCCCATCATGCCAGACTCTGTAGAAGGCAGAACAGAGGACCTGACCTGCAGAGCTCTCCACCTAGCTTACATAAAAGCTGATATCCAGAATTTGACATCATCACTATGATCATCTGGATAAAAGGGTTAAGTTGCCTCTTTCATTTTAGTTCCATAACTGGTTTTCATTTTAGTTTTTCATTTTAGTTCCATAACTGGTTCCAGTACGGAACACCTCCCTAATGAGGAAAGGCTGAGGGAGCTGGGTCTCTTTAGCTTGGAGAAGAGAAGGCTGAGGGGTGACCTCATTAATGTCTACAAATATGTCAGGAGTGGGTGTCAGGAGGATGGAGCCAGGCTCTTCTCAAGGTCACCTAGTGACAGGACAAGGGGCAATGGGTGCAAGCTGGAACACAGGAGGTTCCAGACAAATATCAGAAGGAACTTATTTATAGTGAGGGTAGCAGAGCATTGGAACAGGCTGCACAGGGGGGTTGTGGACTCTCCTTCTCTGGAGATGTTCAAGACCTGCCTGGATGTGTTCCTGTGCGACTTGGTCTAGGTGGTCTTGCTGTGGCAGGGGGATTGGACTAGATGGGCTTTCGAGGTCCCTTCCAATCCCTAATGATTCTATGGTGCTATTGTCACTTTGCACGTGCTTTGACCTTATCTTTCTCCCACATTTACCTTTCTTCTGAGACCGAAACATTTCCAGCTGTTTCTGCTGCTGCCGCCTTAGTGTATTCACAATAGCTATTGCTAGTCTCAGTGCTTCTCGTGGGTATCCATGAGATCGTAATGCATCCACTCTTGCACAGGCTGTAGGAACATGCTCTAAAATGGAGAAAATAATTAACAATAGTAATGCTTCCATGACTGCTTCTGAGCCAGCATTTCTTTTTGCCAGACTTTTCATTCATTCCTTTATCATCTGCCCCAAAATGAACAAAGCAGAAAGTCATGGAAACACCTTTCTGGTTTAGCCACTTACCATGCCAAAGGGGCCACCCGTGAGAGTCAAACAGCAGGTTTTCAGTGTCGTCATGGTAACAGTAGTTGGTGTACAGGTCACTGCTGATAATGCGCTGTAAGTGGCTGTCATGCCAGTGCAGATCACATGCCTCAATGGCTCGAGTGAACACTGTCCGATGTGGCCTGTTCGATGAATCTGTCATTTCCACAAGTTCAGAAAGCTGCATCAGCTTTTGCTCACTCTTATGTGAATAAGTCATTCACAACATTCTTGTTTCCTGCCTATTCACCAGCCCTCAACCAAGAGCAGCCTGTCTTGCCCCACTGTGCACCAATGACATTTCACATCTTATTATTACTGAACTTCTCAGGCAAAGTGTGTGCCATTCATGTTGCATTCAGAGACAGAGAGACTTAAAAAATAGCATGGACAATGCTTAGAAAGATGTAGAAATGAAGGACATCACACAGTGCTCCCTCAAAACGAACTAGAAAATATCTGACACACAACTACTGAAATATACCAAGCTTCTCTCCTTAGAGCTGCTAGGATGAAGGACAGATAAACATCACATGGAAGATTTTTAGTTGTTCTCTTTGACAAGTTACATTAACTTTGAGCACTTATTTTATTTTTTGTCATAAACATACATAAATACTGTAATAAAAGTTAGGTCCCATGAGACTGACATAACCTTGGACATTTTCCTATGGCAAAATCACTACTGACATGGCACTGTGTCTGTGGGCACTGAGATGCCATGCCAGAGTTACCATTAGCCTGTCCACATTGAGCTGAACATTGTAAGATAATGCAAAACACCTGTGTAGGGAGTTAACACACTGAATGAATGTCTACCCTGCCTAGTTGAAAGATTTGAAGATTAACAAAGTACATGTCCTTCAGTAGTAAACTTCCAAGAAAAGTAAACTAGAATGAACCCATCTAAGCCCAAATCTGCTACCTCCCAAACATTTAACTATTGTAATTATATAAAATATTTATTACAATACTGCATATTTTGAGAATTATAAGGACTTCTAACCAAGTAAATACCCTGCACTTTCCACAGTCATCAGCTAAGTCTTTGCTTGAAGGACAGGACAATGCTTCTGTCAATTTTGTCATCACACATTAAATTAGAAAACATGGTATTGAGTAAGAAGGGAGACACCTCTTCAAAGAAGGCAGTTTTCTCTCTGTGCTCTTTCCCATACCTGGTAACACAGACTGCCCATATGGAGCTCATCCCACTGATGGTTTAGATTATCACACAAAAGTCTAATGCAGTTGCTTCAGATCTCTCTTAAGTATGAGCCAAAGGCTCTGTAATTGCACACAACATAAAGTCCCAAACACCAGAACAACTACAATATTATAGTCAAGCAAAGAAACAGGCTTTTATGTGACATACTTAAAGTACACACAATTTTCATGCAACACATACTTAGAAGCACCCCATGAAAAGTTAGAAGATCTAAATACCTGCTTTGAAAACATTGCAGCCCCAGCATAAAAATTACCTCACCTATTTATCCTTTCTGCAAGGATAGTATTTGTGAAAAAATATTTGGCCAGTCAATCCTCAACAAGAAAGTTACTTGCAACAGAAGAAAGTGCTGAATTCTGCAAGGCCAGAGTATGCAAGATAGAGGTTATATGATATGTTGAAGTCAGTGCATATGTTTAGGCTCACCTTGGTTAGCATTTGCACCCTGAGGCAAAGCATTGGTTAAATTGGACAGCTCATTTCCATGGTTTCCATCTTCCCAGGGACAAACATCCACGCTGTTCCATTTTTTCAGCTGTTTCAGCCAACTGGCCTTCTGCTCCAGCTTGCAGTGGGGATTTAAGACTATACACATCCACAGAGCACCTAATTTAAAAAAAAAAACGCTAAATTACGTTTTCTGTTAAAAATGCAACAGTCGATGACTAACTGCAAACTTGTACACTGTAAAGCTTTTCTCCCCTCACAGACTACTTGCTTTCCTGCTATGCCTAACACCAAGCAGACTGAATTCCTGATGCAGAATCTTGGAGTTGATGTGGCCCATCTGAAAGGTGGTACACTATGCCAACCTTCTCAACTGAATGACATTCAGAGGTCTAGAAAATCCAGACGTCACAATGCAAGGTTCAGACAGGAACATCAATTAAAAGTGAACAGAAATGCACACACAGTTACAGCAGGAAATGACCTGGGTTTTTATTCTAATTTTTGTACCAGAAACTCACAGTTTTTATGGAAAAGAACTAGGTATTCTCCAGCCTAATATTAAGGAACCAAACAAATGCACTAGTAAAACATGAATTTTGTAAACATACACATCCACTGTCAGAACTCTGAGAAATAATGCTCACTAACTCATTCCCAAATACTTCTGGATCTTAGAGGTATTTTTACTGCAATTACTTCAGTAATATGGTTAGATTACAAAATTTGTTTTATGTCTTCTGCTTACAGAACGCAAAAAGAAAGCTAATTTGCACAGACATTTCACACATACCATCACTTTGGAACTGAGACTGTATAGCAAGGCAGGCATAAATTCATCAGGGACCCTAGCAACAGTCTTCAAATAGGAAGTTTTCACTCAATCAGGTGTCTCCTCATCAGAGTGAACTTTGACAGAAGCACAAAGACATCTGAAAGCACTGTTTAGCAACAGCCGATTTCCTCATTATGTCTTATATACTACAAGACATTCAGGTAACATATTCAAACTATGCAATCTTCATGACAGGCTGAAAGAATAAAAATGTGGCTAGTTCTTCCAAGGTAATAAAAATTTCATATTCAAGTATTATTTCTCTAACTAGGAATGCAAATGGATGCCCACAGCACAGGCCATCACATTTCATTCCTTCTTAAAAGTAGCTCAGCCTGTTGGTATGTCATAGCACAGGAGCCAGACAAAACAGCTTGATCCTTAGGGATGCAATTCCCCTGCCACTCTGACCAACATGGAATGGGAAAGTAATATCAAAGAAATTTGAAAACCACAACATAAAATATAGTACAGTGCTTAACACCAGAGAGATACTACACTAGTGCAAATAAAGACTGAGCAGTAGTTAAATACAATACAAGGGGTTTTGGGCTTTTGTGGGTTCTTTTTAAGTGCCCAAAGCTTGCCATGGAATCAAATAAGGCCAATACTATTTTTAAAAACTTATTTTAAAATAAATTCATACAACTTTCTTTAGTCATGGTAATCATTACACTTAACTCTCCAGAGTAAAATTAAAGCTAGTTCTTACTACTAAGCATCAATGCATTAAACACTGTCCAGGAAAGTAAATTACTGTTTCTTGCAATCTGCAAAACAAAACAGAGAATGGAGCATACCGAAAACCCTTGGAGAATAGTTAACTTGGGCTAGCTTATTTATTTTCAAAATCAAGTATCACTTGAGGGCACTAAGGAGTACATCTAAATGGAAAGAAAAGCAAATTTAATACTGTGTACTCAGATTCCCCTAGTTTTCAGAAAGCAGCAGCTCAAAGTTGAATAGCTTAATGGCATTCAATAAATATTTCAGTCACCCAGCAAACTACTGATTACACCACCCCCTATAAAAAGCAGCATTTTCTTTTTCCACTAGAGGCACAGGAATTAATTTGGCTTTCCCAAAAAATTTGTTGTGAGTATGGCACATTGAAGATGCAGGAGAGGGAAGAGAAACCCTAATGTATCAAAGTCCTTTAGAAGCTTATTTGGTTTAAAGAGGGAAACTATATCAACCATATCTACACAGCAATTGTCTCAGAAACCCAAGCTACTTCTGTGCAAATGAAGCACCAGGGCAACTATATTTCTAATGAAGCCCATACAAACCATTTAAAATTTAGAAAAAGCTCAACCTGCAGCCTGCTTTCAGTGACCTCAGAGTAAGCCCCAAGAACACCTGAGATCTCACTGAGCTTTCAGGGTTTCGATTCCATGGAAGAAGCGGAGTGCAAGACGAAACTCCTGCACTAAAGAGGAACAGAAAGGCTTTCAGGCTCAGCTCCTACAGTGCTAACAAAGGATACCACCTGCAGGAAGAATGTGTAATGGCCCACACTTCAACATATTTGGGTTTCTATGTATTTTGTTGGCCTTTCTGTGTGTGGCTTTTTGAATTCTTTTTCCCCAAGTGTATTTATTTGCCTGTATTTATGTTTTCCTCTTCCTGTTCCCTATGCACCTTCTCCCTCCCCTGACATCAGCTCCATTCTGTCTCTTTCAATTTGCTGGTTCCTGTCCTGCTCCTAGCACTGAGAAGTGAGAATAAATTTCAATCGTGACCATATTTTTACCACATGTCAACTGAAAGTAGCCTGGAAGATATTCTTCCTGTGTCACTTTGATGCAGCTCAGTGGAAGCCCCTTCTGGGTTGGCCTTTAAATGTGCCCACCAACCTGAAGGGTTACACTGCTCTCAAAAAAAGCAATTCTCTATTTCCTAATGGCTTCCTTATGGGGAAACTGCTGATCATACTTATCCTGTACTACAGATAAGGTTTATGGAAAAACAAAGGGCAGCTACTTTTAATTTGTGGGCAAGGTGTCAAAATTCATTTTCAGTAACTTCAGCCTAGAAAGATCAAAACACGTCCAAAAAGCCTCAGAATACCTTTCCCCAAATACATTCCCACCACTCTCAAGGTTACCTGTTTGACTACATTTAAATATGTCACCAGTCTTACCAGCAATATGATGAAATGTCTCATTAAATGAAAAGAAACCCAAACAAACCCAGAGAATCTGTCTGTCATATTGCAGTGAGGAATTGCTTATTTTGGTTCAACACTAATCCTCTTGATCTGAAAACAAGACAGCTTTACCTAAACAGGCCTTTGGTTCAGACAGTCCTTTTGAGAACACACACTGTCATTGGTCTTGTGTGCCTCACATCACTACTTCGCACACTGCATGCTTTCTTTGTATATCTAAGGAAGCATAAGCACTTTCGTGTTTCTCAGTATACATCAGTAATTTTGAATTCGTGGGAGAGAAAGGGAGAGCATTAATTTAAACTGATTATGATTTAAATATCTAAATTGAAAAACATTAAGTATTCAGTAGCTCTAAAAGTAGATGTTATCATTACACATCCTGAGTATCCATGTATTCATGAAGCCAAAGGAAGTACAAGGACTGTACACAAACTCTTCAAAAAGTTAAGCACTGTTCATTTTCATAAATTCCATTCTATTTTACTCTTGCTCCAGTAGATGGGAAAGTGTCAACAGAAACCATTTTAGTGGAGAGTTAGGACATCAACCATGAAGGGTTGGAAGGAAACTCTAGAGATCCATCTTGTCCAAACTCCCTGCAAGAGAAGGTTTTCCTAAACCAGATTATACAGGAACACATCCAGGCAGGTTTTGACTTTCTTCAGAGACCAAGACTATACACTGTCTCTGGGCATACAGTTCTGTCTGAACTGAAGTTCTTGTCTTCCCAAGAAATCTGCTTTCCCTAGCCTGTCAGGGCTGCTCTGTAGCTAAGTTTGGGTCAGCATTTCCTTATTTACAGTAACTGCAGAAACAAGGGCTCAGACTTTGCCTTTGCTTTGTAATTTAATATTTAAAATACTAAAGATCAAGCTCACAAAATTAAAATATGCAAGAAACAGATGCACATCTATGACATTACTTTGGCCTTCCCATTAATGCTTATCTGTTCCTCAAAAAATAAAAAGCCTTAATCTACCAGGCTAGTAGCATTTGAAAATTTCCAAGAAAATGAAGCCATGAAATCAAGATATTTGCCTTTATGCAACAGACAAATCAGCTTCAGCAGTTGCCCCACACTTGCCACTGTGCCCCATTTAAGTCGAATCAATTCTATTACAAAAGCAGTATTTTCCAGCACTAAAAGTGCCGGAGCATAAAAAGTAGTAGGAAACAGAATCTATGACCCTTGTAAAGCAGAATGTCAGCAAAGAATTTTGAAGTGCTCTACATCTGCTTTTTAAGTACACACACACACACATACACATACCCTTTCACTGGGGCAGCCACCTGGAAATCTCAAACAAGGTAGTGTATGGGTTTTATGGCATCTCAACTAGAGGACAAGTGCTTTCAGAATGACTGACAAAGCCACTTCCCTCTCTCCAGGCATGGAGAATTTTCCATTAGAACAAAGCATAATCAGAAGTCTCACTGGACAATGCTCCAACTAAACAGTTGTTTTTATGGAATAGTGAAGACAGGCAAAGCACTTCAGTGCTATTCTCTCCTCAGTAAGAACCCTGAGGAAAAGTACTTTTAGCATTCAGTTGAATCCAAGTTGCAGTATATTCATAAAACAATTTACTAATGCATTCTGGTTTCTTGTGCAGCCTTCAGAAAAAAAGGCTTTCTATAGGTGCTGCATCTCTTTGAGAACAGAATGTTTCATTTTGCTCTAATTCATTGTATTACTGAATTAAACTTTGATGCATTCATTGGTCTCGACAAGTGCTTCATGCTGACTATATATAGTATAATTGCTCCTCGTGCATTTCACACTAGCTAGCTGATTAACACAGTGATTACCTGCAGCACTGATGGCAAGAGGGAACAATTGCCCTTCTTCACAGTGCACTGAAGGAAATTGAAGTGTAACCCAGGGACAGAAAAAACAAACAAATAAAAGCATAATTATTTAAATGTCCCTTTCCCTTTTGCTGCACTAAGGGTTAAAGCCACACATGGACTGAAAGGAGATAGGTGTTTACACTGAGATTCTGATGTAATTATCATTAAGTACATGGTCTGCTCTTTGTGTGTCAAGTAACAAAAAAACTCCTGCTCTTTTTTTCATACCTTTTAAACTTTCAGCACAGCAGAAGAAATTAAACCAGAACTTCTGTCATTTTGTATACTTCACTGTTCTGAGTTACTCATTTTTCAGTTAGTTGTAAAAACTGCTGCATCTTTGTTGATACTGTCACTTAACCTAAGAGTTTTACAGACAAACAGAAATTTGGTTCAAAGGTACACTGTACAGTGTCATAGTCCAAGACTGCAATAACTCTAAGAGAGCATCTAGGTTCTCTCACATGTCCATTAGATGCCCCTCTATGCACCAGTAATATCCTATAGTCTAACCACTGTAGCATAGCAAGGGCTATTAGTCTACATAGCCAGAGGACATACAAAAAAACATCTGTACAAATAAATCAAACCAATTAACTTCCCATTATTCATGAAATGTTTTCAATTCTACCAGTTTCGGAAGAAAAGTTACTGTGACTGCAAGCTATAAATACATGAACCTACTCGTGTTTGAACTTATCACTGAGATTAATCCTCTTCCTGTTAGATTTTTTTAGGAAAACGTAAAGCTAGACATTTTTACAACCTTCTCAAACAGATCAGGATATTTATAAAATAAAGAGAAGAAAATACCTCTTCTTTTTTTTTTTTTTTTTATAGCACTGAAACAAATGCAATCACTCCCTTACAGAGTGGGTATCTTAAATTATGAAGGATTTCCTTTGTCTAGTTTTGACAGATCTGGCTAGACAGATTCTTGAATGTTTTCCAATATTTCAGGCATTTTTCCAGCATTTACTCAAGACAGAACCCAGAAAATATCACAAGGGTAAATTAGTGAATCATAGCAAAGCTCAGAGATCAGTGAGAATTCTGCAACTCATGTCCATGAATGTATTACTTCTCTCTAACTCCAGTATTTGCTAGAGGTGTTACAGGAAATTAAACGGTAATTCAGTGTTACTTAAGTATTACAAGTAAAGAGGAAGGAAAAAAAATACAAGTACCAGCTTGGGCACGCAGTAAAACTTTGCCTTTAATCTCATCAGTCATGACCCCACAGCTAAGGCTGTAACAAGCTGTATACCAGCTGATACAGAATGAGTAAATGAGCTTTTAGGACTTAAGTAAATCAGTTCAATAGACTAGGAATAAAATCTTCAAAAAACATTTTAGTGTGAGTACTGCAAGAAATTTCACTCCTTCTGTGAAAGTATTTTCCCTTCAACTGAACTTAATAACAACCTTTCTGCATGGCCTTAAAAATCAAGGCATTCATGTTATGCTTAGACTAAAAATTATTTCCATCATTACTGCTCAAATTTGACAAATGCCACAGGAAAGAATACTCTTTTAGGAAATAGCTCCCACTTACTATCATACTTTGGCCTCATACACCATCATTTCAAATACTGTATACACATGCTAGCACATGCTGATAAAGAAGGAAGGAGAAAATACTCCTCAGACAACAGAGACAGAGTATCTTGAAAGAGTGGAAGCCTGACTTCATTCACTGGAAAAATAAAAGTGACACCAATAACTGAGACACTTCAGAGTTGTGACAGCAATTTCTTTAAGTTGTAATGCATAACTCAGTCCTTAGAGCAGTAAAACTGCCATGTGATGCCAACTCAGTGCTTTTAATTTAGTGTCTCAAATCACACAGGTGATTCACATATACTAACACATTTTAACAGCTTATTCTGTGAAAGGGAAGATGTAACCTTAAGTCCATGAACTGAAGTCACATGTGTGTCATAACACACCATGACAGTTGAGACTGTGAGACCAAAAATCAAAGTAAGAAAGGAATTACCAATTAATTAAGCAAAGACACAGCTGAAGATACAAATGTGTCTAAAATATCACTCTCCCTACAAGTCTCACAATGAAAGACCAAGGTAAATGGCCTCCTCCTTGGAAACAAAGGTCTTCCCACAGTTCCCTTTAAAGTCAGAAATGTAGTGTGTACAACTGATTAACCTAACCTTAAAAATTTGAGTTTAATTCTACTTTCTACAAGTGCAGAACACTGGTACTCTACTTAGCTCAAAGGTAAAACAGTATGCAGTTAGACCCTGGGATACACAAAGAAATAATGAAATTATGGATAGGAGCTTGGCACCAAAATCTGAATCTTTGTTTTTGAAAGTACAATTTTTAACACATCACAAAGTAAGTGTGAAAGCAAGTATCTTGATACCTGATACCTGATCTAAAGGGACTGCACTAAGCTTGCAGCTCCACAAAACTTCTGTTAGCAATAAATGCTTAACTTTAGTGATTCCTTTTCATGGTATCCCTGAAGCAGTCATCAAATCTGGAACTAGGACAGAATTTCTCTATTAGCATGTTAGCAACAACCTTAGCTGCTTTGGTCCTTTTTTTTACCTTTCCACTGAAGATATAATCTGTTTAAAACAGATGGAACATCCCATTCATACAGATTTGTATCTCTAAACACAAAGGGAATGAACACCTGAGATAGGAATACAGACGGAAAATACTTGGATTCAATCATTAATTTGCTCATGGCAAAACAGTAATTGCATCTCTCTTCATTAATCTATAATGAATTCTAAATGATGAGCTTAGGCCAGGAACAAGCCTCAGATGAGGAGCAAAGTGTTACTGAAAAATTTAGGCATAATCTTTCAGGAAATACATTGTACTATTTCTCCACATGACATGACCTTGAATTTTAACACAACAACATATCATTAATACAAAAAGCATCCACAATACCAGCAAATGTGAAGTCAAAGTAGTGCATCAGGCTTGTTCTGAAATTTAAAAAGCAGCATGCAACAAGGCAAAGTGCTAAGGAATACAGCCAGCCCTAGATCCACTAGATCCTAGAATACTGGCAATTGCCAGCCCTTGTTATAGTTGGGGACTTCAACCTACCAAACACCTGCTCTCTATCTAACACAGCAGAGAGAAGACAGGCTAGGAGGTTTCTTGACTGCATGTAAGATAACTTCCCGACACAAGTGATAGAAAAACCTACCAGAGAAGGTGCCTCCTTTTCACAAATGTATAAAGGAATGTACCCTTCACTGGGTTAAAAACTCACTGGCTGCTGTTCCCAGACAGCTGTGATTAATGAAATCTAGCGGGCAGCTGGTTACAAGCAGTGTCCCTCAGGGCTCAGTTTTGGGGCAACCTTGTTTATTATCTTTATGGATAACTGGGATGTGGGGATTGAGAGCACCCTCAGTCAGTATGCAGATGACACCAAATTGTGTGGGAGCATTATCTGCTCAAGAGTACAAAGGCTCTCCAGAGGCACTCGACCAGGTTGGATTGATGGGCTGAGATCAACTGTATGAGGTAGAATAAGGCCAAGTGCCGGTTCCTGCATTTTGGTCACAACCACCCCAGGCAACACTAGAGACTTGGGGATGAGTGGCTCAAAAGCTGCCCAGTAGAAAAGGATCTAGGAGTGCTGGTAGACAGCCGACTTCATATGAGCCAGCAGTACACTCAGGTGGCCAAGGCAGCCAACAGGATTCTGGCCTGGATCAGGAATAGCAGGGTCAGCAGCAGAAGGGAAGTTATGCCCTTGCACTCAGACCCTGTGAGGCCTCATCCTGAGTACTGTGTTCAGTTCTGGGCCCCTCATTATAGGAAACACACTGAGATGCTTGAACAGATCCAGAGCTACCAAGCTCATAAGGGAGTTAGAGAACAAATCTTATGATGAGATGCTGAAGGAGCTGGGCATGTTTAGTTTGGAGGAGGCTGAGGTGGGGACCTCATTGCTCTCTACAACTACCTGAAGGGAGGTTGTAGAGTGGTGGGTGCTGGCCTCTTGTCCTTGGTGCCTAACGACAGAACCAGGGGCAATGGTCTGAAGTTGAGGCAGGGGAGGTTTAGGTTAGATTTTAAGAAGAAATTCTTTACAGAAAGAGTGGTGAGGCACTGCAATGGCCTTCCCAGGGACATGGTTGAGTCACCATCCCTGGAGGTATTTAAGAAGTGTGCGGACACGGTGTGTTGTGCCATGCTATAGGGGCAGGCAGGGAGGGGGTTATTTTGCATTTTTCGTCTCTCACGTATTTAGGTTTTTTGTGGGTGTGGGTATGGTTGGACTCAGTGCTGTAGTAGGTCCTTTCAAAACATGATTATTCTGTGATGCTCCACTCAGGAAAAACATTTATGACAAAATTCATTTATGAGTAACAAATGATTTAAGGATACCATTCAGGAAAGCTTTATACCATGAATGAGGCTCATGGCAATATCATGAGAAGTTCCTGCTCAAAAACTTTTGATAACAAGTGGTTGATAGGAAAAGCTTATGCATTACAATGTGGAAATTATACATAATACCTTTTAAGTTCTCCTCAACACCATAAAAAAGAGAACCAAAAGAGACCAGGATAAGCACGATGCAAAGTCAGAACACAGTGGGCAATTTTGTCTCCTACTTTGCAAGAACTCTTTGGATACACCTTCTTCCCCATGAAAGAGGCATCATATTTTTGTTCCACAAGAAGATAAACTCTGACTTGAAACCACCCTAATCCCCCTGCCCAATCTCTCATCTCCCTTAGACAGTTCTTAAATATAAAAAAGGAAAAACCTTCTAGAAATGTTTGTTTTGAAACATGAAAACTGTGTGATGTTTCTTCGCTGTGAAGGCAAGGGAGAGGATTTAAATATACCAAAAATGTTAGTTCACATGAAAAAAGTCTGATACTGTAATCTACATGTTGACAAGCTGTTGCACTCATCACTTCACCAAGTAGTAGATACTTGTCTTAGATTCTTCTACTTGACTGCTTTCATCAGATTAAGCATCTGGGATTTAATTTAACAGTTTCAGCTTTATTAAGTTGTCACAAGTGCAGCCCCACTTTGATAACAGTAGCTGTTCCAATTATGGCTAAGTTTAGGGTTGACAAGTATAATGATTCATTCATGGCACATGAGAAGCAATAAAAGGTTGTTTTGCATTACCACTTTAAAAATGTGGGCACCTTATTCATTTAATTTGTCACTTAGCTTTTGCTAAGAGGACATTTAAATTGCAGTAAAAGCCAAATGGGGCTTTTAGTTTAAATGTAATCCCCGTATTTAAATGATCTGTAATGGAGCAGTGTATTGTTTCACAGTGGGCCCTGATGGTGACATGTGACATTTGTATTCAGGTCCTGTATTATCCATGTGGCTAAAGGGCTTCCAACTTCAATTCACAGCCAGATGCTTGCAGAAAACACCAATTAACTTGCAGAGCCCATTTGCCAACAAAACTCAGCCTTTTCCCAATGTCCGGTGTCTGACAGTTCTCAACATTTAATTAGAAAGCAGAGCCTTGAAAACATCATGAGCCCTGATCTGAGGTATAAAGTCAAATTCTCTACTTTCTTAAAGAAATATTTTCATTTTTGTGGAAAGCTAGCAGCTTTTACATGGGTGGATATTAATGAAAGACTGCTGCTGTTTGGTTGTGTGGTCCTTTTTTCCTCTCTATAGACTACAAAGATTAACTGACTTTTTGTTCAAATCAGAGATCTCAGGTCAACAGGCGTCAGCAGATATTTGCTATCTAATTATATATTCCCTCCCACCCAGTGTATCAAGACAATTTAACTAAATCAGACAAACCAGGGGACAGCAGATAGTCATTCTGATATGCTGAAGTCTTCAATCATGGTTTCCAAAAGTTAAACATCTAAAATCAGCATGTGAAATTTACCTGCTGAGATACCATTTAAACAGCAACAACCAGAGGAATTCCATCTCTGCTCTAAATACTGGAAGTACATTAATGTATTACTGCAGCAAGTTAGAAGCATTCACCAGTGTATCATTGAAGCCGCATCTGAAATGTTCCAGTATAAAAAGTATATGAGCAAGCTTATAGTTTTGACCTGTAATCTTGACTTTCCAATAATACAGTTCTGGAGTTCAATTTGATTGATTTGATGTTGGTGGTAGTTTGTTTGGATTTTTAAAATCACCACCTTCCTACATTCAAATCCAACCTGACCTCTACTATGATCAGAGCTCTGTGTGTCCTTCCAGTATCCTTGCCAATTCCAGGCATAAATAATCAGTTAACTTCTAAGGGCAGGCTCAGGTGAACCAGTCAAGAAGTAAAACAAGAATGTATTTAAGTATGCTTAAAAAACTATACCAAGATGGAACTGACAAGTATATGCCTAGCAGTTGGCAGACAGCATACCAGGGCAAGCAAGGAAGCCTTTATTAAACATAGTCTATATTTACATATTTATGTCCTTAAATTCTCTGCAACTACTATGTTAAAATGCTACCTACCTCTGAAACAAATGAGATCATAGATAAGACTTTAGAAAAGACATAGGTATATAACACTCCCAGATATTCCAAACAATTTAAAAAAATTAAGTTTGCAAAGCCCTGTCTCACTCCTTTACTGCTATTTCAGTACCCCAGCATCCTAGAGGATGACAATATATGAAGTCAACATTGTTTCAGAACACAGTAACTTCATTCCTTTAATCTAATGTTTGAGTTAAATCTGTCACTACTGGCACAGATTCCATATTGCCACGGCCATCCTACTACTTTCAAAGCAGCTTGCAGTTTTAACGTTGTTTTCCCTTAAATCACCTCCAACTTTTGCACATGCACTTTTTTTCTTTAAGAGATGCATATTTCACCTGGAAAAGGAATGTGTTTAATGTGAATGAAATTCAAGGTAAAGTCCCTGCAAAAAATATGAAAACATCTTGTAAATTTCACACAAGTTAAGAGTCTAGCTGGACAGACTGATCCCACTAACAGTAATTTTGAGGGAATCTGCTTACTACTAGTGACTAGCATGAGGAAGAACAGGAAAATTTACTAACAAAAACACAAGCTGGAGGTGGAATTAAGTTCTATCCTTAGCCTACTGCACAACTGAGTCATTGAAATGTGTTTGCAATTTAAACTATGGTATGTGATCAATGTATTTGGATGCTGTTAAAGAGGCAGCAGACCAGTACAGGACTGAAACACAGAGTCTTCCTCAGATTGCAAACACAACAGCTGAGGTTGTGGTGAGGCTGCAAGCTGTACTGCAGCTTTTCAGATTTCTAGGTGCCACTCCTAAACATAGGTAAACTAATCAATTAATGTAAAATATTATTTAATTGATGCTACAGGCAGAGAGATGAGATCCAACCTTCTTTACCTTCATAGGTCCTATCAAGAAAATTACATCAATACAAAACGAGTCACTAAGAAAATTTAACAAAATCTTTTATAATAATTGACAGTGAGTGGTAAGATTACTATAGGTAACAATTGGAGAACACATTCCTGCCTCCCCCACCAACTACCAACTCAGCCCACGTAAGCTATGAAGAATGAAACCCTCCAGTTTTCCATAGGGCGGGATATGATTTTGCTACATACATGTCCAGCTATGCATAAGAACTTTTATTACCCAACAAGACAAGACATGGAAAAAGTATACATTTAATAAGTGTGTAATAATAATAGATAAAGCAAGAGATAAAGCAAGAGATAAAGCAAGAGATAAAGCAAGAGATAAAGCAAGAGATAAAGCAAGAGACAGAGCAAGAGACAGAGCAAGAGATAGAGCAAGAGATAAAGCAAGACATAAAGCAAGAAGTTTTATCTACAGGCTTTCTGGTAGATCTCTGCCTGCTCTTGTAATAAAGCTCTCCACCATAAAAGTATATAATCTCAACTAGATAGCTAGCGCTTTATTCACTTATTGATCTATGTAAGGCAAACATACTTCATGCTAATAAGTGATACAGAGTTTTAACTTCATCAGGCAACAAGTAATTAATCATGGTCATCCTTAACCAGCAGAAAGCTTATGTTTTGCTTTTGATGCTTCCTTTCTAAATGAAGTATGTTAATCTTGCTGGGACTTAATTTAGCTTCATTTTGAACTTTTAAAATATATCAAGAGAATTATGCTCTTCGGCTCTTTTCTTTGAAGAGTTTACATAACATCCCTTAGGACACAGTCTGTACAGTTTGTTGTTTGTTGTTTATTTCCATGTTCGATGCCACGTAAGTCAGACATAGCATTACTAATCAAAGTGTATCTCAAGATAAACTTGTTTACATCTAGACTTCAGGTGGCAAAAGCACAGGTAACCTCAAAGTTCCACAAGCAGTAAGGTATTCCATTTAAGCAATCTTCAGCATGCTTTGAGAAAGCCTCCAAAACTGCATCCACAACCTTACTAGAGCTAAGATAAACATATCAGTCCCTTCACTCATTCACCCAATAACCTTTTAGAAAAACATATCAGATTTACCAATGTTGAAAATAATCCAAGTTTGTCTAGCACTTCTACAACTTACATACAGTTTCTTCCAGTACCTTTTACCTAGGAAAGCAATGCTTATGGTTCCTTTTCACTAACCTACTCTGATGTCACTACTTTAGTGAAATTTAAGTTTTTGAATTTTCCCTCCCTACCACAAATTTCTATAGATTTTAAGAACTTCTGAAACAGTAGCTCAAAACCATGTGAGTGAGTTTCTGGAACATGTCAGAGGAAGAGTTTTCAGACAACAGCACTAGGGGGAATGGAGCAAAGCTGGAGATGGGTAGATTTAGACTTGATGTGAGGAGGAAGTTCTTCACCATGAGAGTACTGAGAGCCTGGAGTTCGTTGCCCAGGGAGGTGGTTTGGGTCCCGTCCTTGGAGGTGATAAGGCCAGCTCTAGGGGGGGTGTCACTGCCCATGGCAGGGGCATTGGAACTGGATGATCCTGTGGTCCCTCCCAACCCTGACTGATTCTGTGATTCTATAACTTCCTCCCAATGAGGGTGATGGGGCTGGCCAGTAGGGTGGTTGTGGAGTCTCCTTCTCTGGAGACATTTGAGACCTAGACTTGGTCTGGGTGATCCTGCTGTGGCAGAGGGATTGGACTGGATGATCTTTCCAGGTCACTTCCAATCCGTAATGTTATGCTCTGTAACTTGGTCTAGGTGATCCTGCTGTGGCAGGGGGATTGGACTAGATAATCTTACAAGGTCCCTTCCAATTCCTAGCAATTCTATGACATTTCCAGTTTAATTCCATTTCAGCCTGTGTGTAAAACTAAGTCACATATCTGGTCACAGCTAACCTATTCTATAAAGCTGTGTTAACTGTTTTAGCCCTCTGCTATTTGATCTCCTTTCCTACTCCATAATAGTCATACTTTCCTTTGCCGATACCTTCTCATACTCTTAACAAATATTTTTGCCTTCTATTTTGTTTTTGTTGTGAATCAGTTTCTTTGTCAACCTTTCCAGTTTTGTGTCTTACATACTTTCCCTTAGATGTGTAACTACATTTATTCTTTTGAGATCCTCAGACACTTATACTGTAATCTTGTTTCACACCACACTCCCCCCCACCCCAAACCTTCAAATATCTCACACTATAGATCAGAAATTCCATTTCACCCAACCCTAACCGAACAAGCAAAACTGCAGAAAACTAATCTGCTTTATCTAGTTCCACAATAAAGTTTATCTGCACCCCAAATATGTAATTGTTTCTTCAATATGCATGTGAAGACCTAAATGACTTTGAATTCTGTGTATTTACCCAGTTCATCCCAGAGTTGCCTATACTTGTCAGTCATTGAAGTCCCTTGTTGTCTCCAAAGCGCCAGACGAGGGTCAGCCATGAACTGCTCTGTTATCAATGTCAACATGCGCGCTCCATTTGAATCTCTCATCTTTAGCATCTCTCGCACCTAGGGAAGGAGTCTTTTAATACAAACTTGAAAAAAATAAAACATAGTATGTACAAGAACATGCTGCAGTGTTATGCATTCTGCCTCTATTAGTAAGAAATGTAAAAATTTCACATCACATATAAATTAAGTAAAAAATGAAGTTTTCTTTTCCAATTATAACAGTTTGTTATTTCTGTATCCCATGGCAGCTCTCCAAAGGCATATCTCCTACAAGTAATTAAAGGTATAATATTGCAAACAGATGCAAGATTAACTTCTACAGGTTTCTCCAACATTTTGGGGATGGAAAAAAGGACAACAGCAGAGCTGTACACAGATGAAATTTTACTTCGTATCCTTATACTAATCCCAAATTGCATTTGATAATTGCATTATCAAATGGCAGCTCATTGCTGTACATCTCATCATGAATTTACCATAAGTGTTCCAGAATAGGACTTTTGAGTAAGACAAGCACTGACTGGTTTGAGGAATGGGGGAGAAAAAAAAAGGAGTTTCAAGTACTCAACACACCTTTGCAAAAAGCAAATTGAGCTGCTTCCCTGATCCATGATATCCGCCCTGGGAAAGGAAGATTTTAACCTGTTCTTGGACCTGTTCCTCATCCAAATGCCAGCAGTTTTCATCATCTATGCTAGCACCTGCTGTTGGGTCAGGAGCACCTGTAAACAGCAAGAAAATAAATCATCATGTTCTGTATAAGGAAGAGAGGTTCATGGATCCAGGTGAGTGGATTGCTGCAGAGGTTTCTGGAGCTGTCTTTTGCTCTGGTTTGAATGTCTTGGGTTTACTCTAAACACCATTTTTTTCATAAACTGTAATTTCTAAATAAACAGTATTCTATAACAAAACATTAAAATCAAGGTGAGTTTTCTCCCTCCCAACCAAAGGATGCTTTTACAGGGAAAATTAGACTTTACATAGTATTTTTTTAACTATGCTTCTAAAATCACTCTCTGAAAAACACAAATTTATAATTCATGTACATTCAGCAATCTTGCTCAGGTTTAAGTGACTGATAGTGAGTACTGCTATTGATGAACATGAGAAAAATAATCACTTCAGAGCCTCTGATCTGTTACAGCTCTGCAAAGCTTAAGAAAGAGTTAAAAAATCCTCAAATAAATACAAAGTCTTTTGCATGTAAGTTTTAAAGAGCTTTCAACTCTGTCAGCTAAATGAAATTCTAAGTCTTTGGTTTCAAAGAGAGACAAAAAGGGCAACCAAGCCACCTGAAAACAAGCAATGCAGCTGTTGCATAGACCCAGGTTTGCAGTATCACTTTCCAAATAGTTTAAATATTTCATTGGTCTAAAACACAGAGAAAAGACCTGAGAGAAGGAGCTATATATAGGCACTAATAGAAAATGCACATATACTTATTACTAATTCAATGGAGATTTCTCTTTAAATAATCTTGTTAAATTTAAATTTTAAATTTAATTTAAAATAGCCCAAGATTCCTCAGCTAAGCTTCCATATTTTGGGAAGAAAGGCCAAAATTTCTCCTGTATCATTAGTCAGCTTGTGTTAAAAGGTAAATTTCAACATAACTGCCAGAGATTCTTTAACAAGAACAACCTGCTGCCCAGGGCCAGTAGCACTGCTCCCGTGAAAGCTTCTTTTCCCAACACTATATTAAATATGCCTTTCCCATGGGTAGGGAATGCTGGTACTTACACCAGCATTATTTTCAAGCCAGCCAGCTAAAAATTGAAGACACCAACCTGAAGTCTGACATCTACAATGCTGTCCACCATGGTATTACAGATATGACCAACTCAGCTATTTTAACTTACAAGATCATACATAGGATACATTCAGCATGACAAAAATTTGTAATGGTATGTATGAAGACATTTCAGAACACATGTAACTGGCACCAGCTATAGTTGTAATTCACTCATCTTTCAACACCACTGGCAGTCTTCAGCACCAGCAATGAATTAGGAAGGCACAGAGATGGCCTGCATGATGAGGCATAAGTCCAACACGCATTTCTGCCACAGCAGCAGCAGCCTGGCATCCTAGTGGTGTCACTGGGGAAGCCTCCACTTTCACTGCCAACACCACTCTCATTTTTGGGTAAAAACAGCCATTTCTGTGTTTCTCAACCAGGTATTTTCCAAGATCACTGCATTTACTTACAATCAGGTGAACACTAACTGATCTAGCCTGTTTCGTCTCCCACTCAAACAGTTCATCCTGGATAATGGCCAGGATTCCTACATTTTTCTTCTGAAGACATGGGACTGGGTGAGTAAAGAAGAAACTGTACGAACAACCAACAACTTGAGTTGCCATAGGAGCTGTGAAATGAAGCTGTAGCAATAGCCAACAGGACTGATCAGGCTCAATACAGGCAGAGTAGAAGGTTCAACCCAGTGGTGGTGGCTTCTCTCAGGGTACAGTACAGAACTACACAAGTACTGCAAATCTTCAAATAAATGATTTAGCTGCAGAGAGGAGCACAAGCAGCCCTGAATTTTAACTTTGCAGTGCCCTTTGGTCCAAGACCAAATCCTGTTTCCCACTTGTAAACTGAGAATAGGTATTACTTACATGCTTTAGAGAGGTGTCATGAGGATAAATTAGCTCACGTTTAATGATGAATGTTAAAAGACAGTATAATTATATTAAATCACAGATAGTAAAATCTGTAATTAAACTGTCAGTTTATAGACAGTAACTTATTAATTTTCCTCCGTTCAGTCTCCGGCTTTTTAAACTTCTGTCATGACTACTCTTTGAAAAAGGTTTTATGTCACATACTGACAGTTAAACACAATAAATAAAGCATTTATTCTCTGTATACAAGACATAGTCATGCATATTTACTCATGTTCTTTTACTACGATTACAAAATTGCAATCTTTGCAAACAAAAAAGGAGTATTTTGCAGAACTGCAACACTGAACACCCAAATAAAATTTGAAAACAGGGTAGCAGCCTTTGACATTTACAGTCACAGCACTTACATATTAACTATAATCAACTCCAAAGTTCTAAAAAGCAGAAGCATTTAAAAAGTAAACACTTTGATCATTTACATAGCAATTCAAACAGCAACTTCTTTCACAATGAACAAACATATTCAAGAACTACTGCTGCACATGAAGCATTTAAAACTAAGTAGAAGCAAAGCAGGAAGCATTGACTAAAAGAGGATAAACATTGTCTATATTGGAAACTACTTGGGTACATATCAACAGTGAGATTTTACTAAAATGTAAGAATATAGTTTAAAGCAAACTGCTTGCTTGATCCCTATTTCTGAATTACCACAAAAGTAGTCTTCATATTTAACTATGCTAACTTACAGTCATACTGAAACTTTTTTAAACTTTATAAAAATCTTACTAAAGAGTAAAAATGAAATGTAGATCAGCTAAATTTTACTAAATGTCATCCCAAATCATTGAGAAGGAGACATGGAAAGAATTACAAATAAAAGATACGACTTACTAAGTTATATGCAAAGACTGAATGACTTATTAGTACAGGTTAGTATGCATTACTTCCATCTATTTCCCCCCTCCATGACTCAAAACAGAATATTCCTGTTTTCTACATACCAAATTTTATGTTCATGTTTAACATACCTGGAAAAAAACTCTTCCTAAAAATATGAACTATTTTTTCATGTTATTTTGCAGCTACTGATCTTCCAAATATTTTTAGATTGTACTAATTATTTAACTCTACTCGATTTTCTTTAATTTCTCTAGTCTTTGAACACCTCTACTAGGTTCCTAATGCATGTTGCAGACTAATGAGATCATGCATCTAGATCTGCTCCAACAAATACACAAACAACTATCCAGGTACCTCTGCTTCTGAGAGGACATGTGTACTTAAATCACTTTCTCCCACATCCTTCCTCCTACACTGGAGTTCTTCTCCATGTGGTTTTGCACTGGCAATTGACTCACATTGATTCTCTGATTATCAGACTCACAAAGTCTGGAGAATTCCACATAGTTGTTCACAGACCACAGATTGCAGTATGAGCACTAAATACTCAGAAAAGAAACAGGACAGCTTAAAAGGTAAAATGATATTGGCTCCTTATACCAATAAAAGGCAGATCCTTTTTGACTATGCACATAATAGCAAATAGAGACTATCATGAGACTAACATGCAAAAAGACCTCCACATCTCTCCAATCTTGCAGTTACTTTCCTATCCCCACTCAAATTTTCAGCATAGTTTGACCTTCCAACCAATTTAAGTGAAAGTTTCACACACAAAAAACAGAACCAAGATGACAAACCCAGCTGATCCATCATCCTGACTATTCTCTCACACCTACCAGATTCCTCTGATACAGCAGTAGGGAAGAAAAAAACACCTCAGCTAGGCAGGATTCAGATCTACATCCAGCTTCCTGAATCACCATCCCCAGACTGAAACACAGAATGCTGCCAAGAGTTATGCAGAGCACATATCATGGTATCAGTACCAGCACCTAGAGTTCACTTCAGTACAGATTACAAAACATCACAAAGGTGTACCAGCATCACATGAGAAAACCAGAACAGCACATTCTTCTCAAATGTAAGAGATGTTTTTGTGCTCTAAAAACATGTAAAAACATCAGCATGACATATACAGAAGAGGATTCCCTATAAATCACTCTGCTGTCCTGAAAAAGTTCCTGTACAGATAACACAATCCAGCACTTCTAACAGCATCCTCCAGTTCCTTCCTGTTGTGAGGCTTGGTCATGAAACAAAAGAGGATATTGCATCATTTCTAGCAAAAATAAAACTCAGATTTGTCATTTCAAAACCACATCATCTGTAAAGTCTCTGCACTGGTTCCCCCAGTAACCTCCTTCCCAGAGGAGGTTTCCAACAGGAGTCATTGAAGGCTGTATAAGACAATTTGCACAAACAAACAGTTAAGCAAGTCACCAAAGTAATGCAGTTTGGTCCATCCCATTAGCCAGCTGTAAGAAAGTCAACAACACCATGGTGGTTAGAGTTCTTCAAAGTCCCAGATTATAGTTATGTATCAATAGCTGGTATCCAAGAGATGGTTTCTTTTGCCTGTCACTGGATATATATAAAATACGGAACTAGTATAGCAACCAGGGAGAAAAAAGCACTAATAAAAACGAAATATAATTTATATAAACACACTTGAAATTAAAACACCTATATGTAACATTGAAAATAATTTCCTCATTCAGCTCTAGATTCACAGAATCATAAGAGATCTAAAGGGACCTCAAAAGATCATGTAGTCCAATCCCCCTGCCACACCAGAGGAGGATGCGTTATAAGTAATCATCTGCTTAGCTTTTGTTTCCTCTTCTTTTTGCTACTTGGGCTGTGATATAAGCAACAAATACCTCTCTAAAAATACTTTAAATACTAATGACTAATGAGATATTTTGACAGCTGACAGAATCTAACATGCCTATTATTAGTACAAATACATACTTCACGCTGACCAAACATAATCACTCTGCAACAGCTTGGTTTTTTTTACGTTAGTCCCTGTGTAGCAAATAAGCCACATACAGTCATCACCTGTCCTTCCTTTCCCAACCCTACGTTACCTTTTCTAGTTCAATTATTTGAGTCTTCTGTGCCACTCATATTCACCATAATTCCTCCTTCCTCTGAATTTCTTGTATTAAGACTCACGTCTAATGTGACACACGCCTCCAGCTTACACATCTATCACTTCATGTCCTGTATCTGCTTCAGCTTCCCTTTCTTTTCACCGTCACCAGAGAGCTCTGTCAATCACAGTTTATGTAACAACCAGAGCAATTGCCTTAACTATGGGCTCATGAATTCACCTTCTCACTGCCTGGCTGGGCGTCAGCGAAAGTGAGCTAAGTTACAGATAAGTCCTATTATTAGAAAGTCTCCCTTCTGTTATTTTGCCCACACTACATCTAACACAAATGTGGTTTTCTTCTCATATTATGCAGCTTGTGTTTGTTTTGCAAATTATTTGGAATAATGGTAATACCTCTTAAATAACTAACAATTTCTGTCAATAGAAAAATAAGGTGTTTTAGGTGTTTCGGAAAACCTATTCTTTCCTGGAAGCTGCCCCCCCCCCCCAGCACTCTTTAACAAACATAAGATGTTCGGTATAAGAAACAGAGCCATTAAAACCACGTGCAGCAGAAAAAGCAGGAAAAGATCGTGACCTTTGCTGATGCCATAGTGTTGCTGCAGCATTAACAGGGAAGAGTCACCAAGATACAGGTTTTTTACTTCTCCTGACTTCACACAGAAACCAAGTCCCAAAGGATAATAGAAGTTTAATTAATGAAAAAAACGGTTATATCTACTTACTTTTATGCTTTGCCACTAAAACAAAATTACAAAATCAAAATGTCAGAAAAACAGTTCAAGAACAAAATAACAAAAGTACATTGTTGGGAAGACAGTTCCTTTAAGTACTGTTGCTATATGAAAAGCACCACTTTGCAGTTTTTCACTGTTGGAAAATACAAGCTTGAAACAGATCAGGCCAGATTAACAGAGCTGGAGACACCAAGCTCATAATCTGTGAAATATTTTAATTTTTTAAAAAACAAAGTACTGCTTTCTGAACATCTTGAAAGTGAAGGTTCAGTAACAGAATCATCTTTGGCAAACACAGAATCACAGAAAAATTCAGGTGGGAAAGGACCTCAGCAAGTCACACTCCTGAATGCTACAAGAAAGCTAAAAATCAAAAGGAAGCACAAACAGTGAACTCACCATGGACTTGATTGATTTCTGAATTCTGAGAAAGAATTTCATCTGCTAATTTTTGAGCAGTTGGCAACACTTCTGTGTGGTGCACTGTGATCAAATACTGTACAAACTTTTGCAGTTGGTCTCTGTTCATCTGAAACAGTGTCTCTGAAATGGGGAGATGCAGTTTGACCTGATCTGGCTTGCGGATCCGGTATAAAGAGAGTGCCACAACATGGGCACAGTAAAATATGTCCTTGTTTCCACAGCTACAGGTCACTGAGGTAATCTTGCAACGATCAAAGCTGATAGCTACATTGCAAACAGTTTCTGGCTCCGATTGCATCGCAGGCTCTGTCACTGTGCCACTCAAGTGGAAACCTGTGCAGGGAAAGAAAAGACAGCTTAATGTAAGTGAAATACTATAACTTGCTATCAAGAACCTTTGCTTTAATTGCAAATATAATTAATAATTTCTTATGTACATACCCTTTTCATATTCAATATATTCAAAAGGGAGCAAAAGACTACTTTACAAGGCCTTTTTGCCACTCACAGTCATGAAAGTTTGAGTGTAAAAAAGACACCGATTTGCTAAATGATATCTGCATAAGCAGAGCTACAGCTGGTTAAGACCAAAGTGCCTCAGCAAGTTGGCAGCAATTTTCCAAACCCCCTAACAGGGAGCCTGCAGCACCCAACAGCAAATTTAAACATTTCCCCCTAAGGTGTATGTAGGAAGTAGTGCACTCTAGTGGCATAACTTTTTGTCCTAGTCTTGGCTCTGCCACTGATTCAGTGACACAAGCCAATTAAACTCTTTGCTTTCATCTCTTTCACCACTGAGCTCATGTTAAAGCTCACCCTCAGCCAAATGATCCAGTAAGATGGTTATGCTTCTGCACCATTTTGGTAATAGCAGCTGCTATGTTATCAATACACAGGATATCAGTTTATAATGCCAAACAAGATGCATGCACTGTTTCAGAAGTCTGAATTATGGTCCTGTTCTCTGTTAAATATTATAAAGCAAAAGGTAAAAGAGATTGATTGGTATGCTCTAAGAAAGATGTTCGCTTCATCAAAGTTGCCATTAAGTCAACACAGCACCCTGTTGAACCTAAAGATCTTGAACTCCTAAAATTGGACTGAAACCTGCTTCCGTTGGTCTCTGTTGACCCAAAGGACCCAGGTTTGGCTTTTAATACTTTATCATCAGATAGTTTTGGGGTTTATTTTGGATTTTATTATGACATAGATTTTTGCTCCAGCATTAAATCAGAGGCACTGACACAGGGCAATAAAATTATTTTTACATGTTGCACTGATCTTAAACTTGGAAGAGAAAATGCATATGAAAACTGGGATGGGCACTTCAAGTCCAAAAATGATTTAGGATTCTTGAAACATCAGAAAAAGTGTGTTGTAGTAAGCAGTAATACATAAAAATTGGGTGGGAAAGAAACATACACATAGCTCTATTCCAGAATTTTCTATCTCCACTTGTTTTAAGAAAGCTTTTCAAGTTCCAGGAAACAAAGACAAAAATCTCTCATTTCTTCCCTTGGTTTACAGTGACCATTTCTGAGCAGGTTGTGCAGTAGGCACCCACTGTCTGGACTATACGCAACTGCAGTACTCAGATATTCTGCCCTAATGGTCATAAGCATGTACTAACTTCAATATTGCAAGAGGATGTTTATCAGTTAAAGCAGTTAAGAATTGAGGCTGAAGAGGGAGTAAGCTATGAAGCGCACAGAGAAGAAGAGGGGTGGAGAACAAGCCCTGGCATTTTCAGCGTGGCTGCTGATTTGTTCTCTGCATTCACAACTTTCAGGGAGAAGGGGTATGGAATTGACCATCATCATCAATACCTCTTCCCTTTAGTTTTTGAAGCAGTCATGGCATGCTCAGGAAGGCTCATAGCCTCAAAGAGACATGCTTTAGTAAAATTTAGCCAGAAGTATGGTTAATTCACAGTAGCATGTAAGTCGGATTGGTGGTTCCAAAGTAATTAAACAGTTTTCTTTTTAATATTACCTTTCTAGGAAGCATACATAGAATTGTCTCTCATCTGTGAGCTGAGAGAAAGCCTAGCACTGCAAATGGCTCCAGCCCACTCCTTCCTCCTCACCAAGTACCTGAATTTCTGTTAATCCAACAGAAAAAGTCCCAACAAAAGACTTTATTAAACTGTTCTATTTTTTAAAAGAGCATAATGAGCTAGTCAAAAATATTATCACTTTTAAACTGTCAGTATAGAATTCAAGCATTCAAAAAAAAAGTTAAAAACTATATAGGAATAAAATCTCCAGAAATACTTAAGTTAACAGCAGGTCTGCCTTTAAATCCCTATACTGTTTCAGACACAAACACAGCTCACAGCATCCCCTCCCTCTCCATACGGATTTTTTGACAATTTATCTTAAAAGCAACAACATCTGTAAACACAGATTCTGGTCTAAAAAATGACACCACTAGTACAGTCAAGTAATCTTCCTAATCTACTCTTCTAAAATGGCAGAGGCTTTAAACAGAAGCAGCCTTTGCAGGATAAAATGTGAAAGCTCTGTATGAACCATCCCACAGTGATGTATTATGGTGGTATTTTTCTCCTCTTTTTCTGTTTGGATTTTTATAGAAAAATGTTGTTCTTAGTAAATACTGCCTTTAAAAAGACTTCAACACACCAGAAAAAAAAACAAGTCAGGCAATTTCAGCTCAGATCTCTTAGGGCTGTTAGAATTTAACCTACCAAGCATCTAATACCATCTTCTCCTACACCCACAACACTGCAAACTACTGTTCCACCCCTACAGGCACAGCCTTACCTCAATCTTTTTGGGCCTAACCACCTAACAATCCTAAATAACAGGTAAAAAGTTAGTAGCAGGTAAAAATTTGATGCACTGTATTTTGCTAGAAAGCTTTCACCAGCAGCAATTTATAGCCAGCTAAGAAGAAATGCTACATATTCCTGGAGAAATGCAATCACTTGTGTGGGGACCTAGTGACAATGACATTTCACTAACAGATCCAAAGGAGCCATAAAAGTCTCTTCAGCTAAAAGCTACAAGCTTCATTTCAAGTATTTATCTTCAAAGTGAAAATTCCCCCACAAATGCTACAAAACTTTGCTGGAAATATTTATTCATTAACAGAAAACCTTCAAGAACACTAATGTTTCACTTTTAAACTAAAAAAACTTCATTCGCTACATAAACACAGTGAGAGAGTTGCAGCAGAAAAGCATGTGCTAGCCACAGAAGCTATTTATGGAGTAGGTATTTTTCCCCTTTTCCTTTCAGCAACTGCAGTTTGAAATGTTTTACTGTTTTCAAGGCTGTCGCATGTGACCAGTAATTCAAACTCTGCTGCTGACATTGTCAACGCACAGAGGCTTTGCATTCTGCACCAGTGTGTTTTAAAAAAGGCAAGAATTAAGACAAAATATATCAAACGGAGCTCTTTTCCCAAGTGATTTTGTTCTATTGAACACTTGCCTCAAGCATTAATGCAACTATTATTTAACAGCCAACTATGTAGCATTTTCAGCTGCCTTGCTTTGCAAAGAGAACTGTGCCAAACTGCCATCAGGAAGAAACCATTGGAAAGTTTGTGAATTTTACAAAGTATTTTTTTTCAGAATATATTTGACTGCATCCAACCCATTAATTAAAAACACACTCTGATTTCAAAGCAGCCTGGTAGATGAAAAGTTGCATTACTACTTCATAGTATTTTACAGATAAAGTGTACACGCTTGTTACAGAATTTTAGAATATGACAAAAGAAACTTCATTCTATAAAGCACTAAAGAGGAGAAATGACAGTGGCACATACAGAAGCAGCAGCAGATTGGCTTTCAGTCAGTCAAGAACAAATTTTGAAACAGTAAGTTTCATTAATCCAGTGGGATAAACAAAGTTACTGCACTTACTGCATCAATGACAATTCAGAAGCTTAATCAATTTCTGCTGTTATCCAGTGCAAAGCATCTTCCTCACACACTCCAGTCCAAAGATGCTTTTTATAAAGATACATACCAAAACAAAAAATTATCAGAACAAGCCATTAAGCTGAGAGGAGGGTAAAAAAAAAATATGCTGAGATTTTCCAAGTAGTTTACAAGAATCATATATACTCCTAGTGGGGAAAACCCATAAGATATTTCACAATCTCAGAAGAGACCAGCAGATACCATAATTTATAAGAAAAAAAATTAAAGTAAAAATCAAACAAAACAAAAACGGAAAAACCCCAATCCATAAACAAAATACAAACCAACACATCAACAAAAACACAATGGAAGAGCTTGTTTTGGAAGTTGAAGGGTCTTCAGCACAAAGGTAACCTTCCCCTAAGACCTTTATGTTGCTACTCAGAATCACACCCTCTAATAGTCATTTAAATTGAATTGCATATCTACCAGCTAAGATTTATTCAGACTACTATATTCCTTGCAAATACATAATCACCCTGTAAAGTGGAAAACATCTTTGGTTCCTCTTGCCTATGAAACAAGAACCTCTTATGGAAATCAGTTTTCAGCTATTCACATTAGCTACTTTTTGGTAACTTAGGTGAGTACTTGGGATTTGTTTCCCCCCCCCCCCGGACAAGCAGGAGTCTAAACCATGCTTACCTCACACAAATTTTGTCTTTCAGGAAGAGGTTTTTCCTTTAAAGATGTCAAAGTGGTATTCTATATTCAATTCTATCTGAACTTCGGCACACTAAAACCAGATCCGTAACACATTTTGAAGTTATTATGAGGGCAAAACGTTGCGTGCTACCATTTGTGAGATGTATTATGATTCGTGTCAAGGTAAAAACAATATGCCCCCTTGTCATTGTGGAAAACTATTGAACGACCAAAATAAACAGTGATTTTTTTGATTATTTGTCCTCAGCAGGACAAATGGTAAACAGGA
>VZRI01009389.1:21423-91996 GCA_013397515.1 Upupa epops | reverse complement strand
AGTGAACAAAGAGAAGACTGATATAGGGAATCATTTGAAGTGATAATATGTATTAAATAAGGTATAAAATGTTGCTGCCTTAAACTGTAGGTGTTAGTTGTGTTAGTGAAGAACTTGCCATGCACCCAGCGCGGCTTGCTAATCCCTTATTACCACAACCAACAAATCTTTGTATTTTATCAAAGATTTGGGTGATCTGTCAGATCATTTCTAACACATTCATCATGATATTGAAATGCTTAAGTACATCCAAAGAAGGGCAACACAGTTGGTAAAGAGCCTGCAGGGCAGATCTTACAGAGTGCGACTGAGAACTGTATCCTGGGATGTACCAGGATAGGTAGGTCAAGGGAGGTGATTCTCCCCTGTACTCTGCTCTTGTAAAACTGCACTTAGAGTAAAGCATTCAATTCTTGAGTTCCCAATACAAGAAGGATATGGAACTGTTGAAGCAAGCCCAAAGGAGGTCAATGATCAGAGGGCTAGTGCACCTATTCTGTGAAGGCAGGCTGAGGGAACTAGGACTGTCTGGAGAAGAAAAAGATGTGGAGGAATCCTATAGCAGCCTTCCTTCCAGTACCTGAAGGGGCTACAGGAAAGCTGAAGAGGGACTTTTTACAAGGTGCTCTAGTGATAGGACAAAGGGGAATGGTTTCAACCTAAAAGAATGTAGCTATATGTAAGATCCTAGGACCAAATTCTTCTCTAGGAGGGTGGTGAGGCACTGCAACAAGTTGTCCAGGGAGGTGGTGTATGCCCCCTCCTTAGAAGGGTTCAAAGCCAGTTTGCACAGTTCCCTCAGAAACCTGGTCTAGTAAGAGGTATCCCTGCCTCTAGCAGCAGGGTTGGAACCAAATGATGTCCAAGGTCCCTTCCAATGTAAACCATTCAATGTTTCTAGGATAAACAATTGCATTGTATCTATTTGTAGCATTAGCTTTGTGAGCATATCAAAACCAACATAATCTTTGTGCAAATACGGGCTACCTTAAAAGAAATGTCTTCAGGACAACAATATAGACCTCCACCTTGAGCACACTGATGCTCAAACTATGATCCAGGATGTTATGGCAAATTATGATTATGGCTCGCAAAGCCAAAGCAAAGTCTCTTCAGTGAAAGTCGTATCATAGTGTTGAGCTTTATTGTAAGAACACTAGCCTGGAAAACATGAAGGCAATGGGTCAAAAAGTTTACTATCAGGCACCAGCAGATAGGAGATTTTTTTTTTCTTTTCTACAAATATACCTGACAGAGATAATGTGATAGCTATTTTTACAAAAATCAAGAATGCTGAAGAGATAATAAGGTTTTTGCATAGGGAACAGACTGAGACAGCACGATGTACAAATAGCCTGCAAGGATCTGCACCCCAGGATTGAAGGTGCTCAAGCAGAAGGACTGATTATGACCCATTTTCAAAGGATCAATGCATGGATATTTGTTGATAGTTTTTCATGAAGAATTTACTCTGTGGTTCGCAGAAGCTGGCATCTCTCCTGAACAAAGAAAAGATACAACACGTAAAATAGGAAATTACCTCCCAAGGTGATGTCATTTCAGCTTTTACTGCTACTTACTTACCATGTTACATTTGCTTGGAGAAACTGTGCTCACTTGCTGCACCACAAATGTAAATATCAAATGAAAACTGACTGAAAATGAGGAATAGCAAGAAAAAAACCCAGTAAACTCAAGATTAATCCTCTGGCTTTCATTGAAGTATCTTTTAAGCAATACAACATGAAATGGTCTACCTTACATTCATGAAAGTAAATATTTATATATTAATAGTTCTTTTAAGCAACTTGGAGGATGCTTTGGCTGTCAAATACATATAATAGTAAACTTTTTTCAAGGTTACTATTTACATTGTTATTTCAAAGTGGATACACTTTCTCTATTATGTGCCTACAATTAAAGTCTTACCTTCAACTAAGAAACACCTGTCTCAACCACAAAGAGTTAAAGAAATGAAATCTGAGACTAAGGAAAGCCTCCAACATTACCTACTAATTTTTGAGAGAGAGAGAGAGAAAAGAACTGGTCTAATAGAATTTTTTGTTTGTTTTGAAATTTCCCTCTGCCAGCCATACTACATTTATGCTCTTTTCATTGCTGTTACTACTATGTCATTTGCTTAAGTGACAAACTGTACCAGCATACAATCTTCAGGCAAATGAAAAGAGAAAGAACTGTTTAAGTTACATCACAATGTTCAGCTACATCCAGAAGGTCAACCATGATCTCAGTTATTTTTATCTATTGACAAATGTTTTTAAAAGATCATTATAACCATGTTAAGATTAGACCATCTAGCAAGAATTACTACTCCCTACATTTGTTTCCCACTGTTTAGTCAATCAGGAGGATTCCTCCACTGATAAGCTAGTTATCAGCTAGTTCCTTAAAAATCTAACTTTGCACTCTACAGTCTGAGTCTCTAGAATGGAAGAGTGACAGATGGTTGTAGAGTTGAATACCCTCAATTGGTCCTTTTGGTTGGTGGTTCCATTCTTAAGCACATCAACGACCTTATGGGTAGAGCTTGCCCGACAATGAAGCAATTTTGTGGAAAAGATTTTATGGGTCCCTACTCAACAGAAAGGAAAAACTCCAAACAAGTGAACAAACAAACTGCGTCATAGCACCATTACACACATTTTGAGAAGGTGGGAAAGACCTATGTAGCCATCTTTGCTTCAGATGTGAGCCCTTGGGATGAGTGGTATATTCTATAGAGTGGCATATACTGTAGACAAACAGATGACTGAGACTGCCCCTGAGACAGAGACTACCTCAAGGGCTCTGCTGAGCACAACAACTACTCCCAGCCATACATAATCTCTCTCACTTCTCACTTTTGGTGAGGTCTTCATGGCACCATGTGACATAGCCAGAGATGCGCCAGGATGGACAAGCATGGCCTTCAGATAGCAGCAGGTACTTGGGTACAATAGCATACGCTTCACTCCCAGTCACAAAGCAATATGCCAAAGGTTTAAGAGTCACAAGTCATTTCAAATTCTTCAGCACACAAAGTCCTGCCAGGCGATAAAGGAAAACATTAAACATCCCTTTGGGCCTCTTTCTCCAGCTTACTCAAGCATTTCCCAATTTCTCAGTTATAGCTGTGATAGAGCTTTGCCATGTTGCATCATGTGGTCAAGATGGCATCAGTGACTGGAATTATGGCATCAGCATCACCTGCTGGACCTTCCCCAGGGCTCAGGGCTCTCTTCTCCACAGCTACAGGCACTGTGGAGGACCAGGAGGCTGTCACTCATTGGTTCTGACTCTCCAGGAAAAATGATCACAGCCACTTTACTCTAGCTCAGCATGGGTTCATGCTCTGGCAGCACAGACTGCTGTCAACATGGCTCAGGCCATATCTGATGGTGCAGGCAGGTGGTTACGAGTGGCCCAACTGCTCAGTACATTCTCCGAGGGTGTGCCACACGAGGGTGAGGGGGCAGCAGCTCCCCTCTGCAGCACAAACTGCCAGCACTACTCCATCAGCAAAGAGGTATCAGAAAAGATACCCTGGAACTCTGCCCTGACTAAAACAGGGAAGCCTACCTACAGCCATAGCTTTGCCCTCACCACTGGAGACTGGAACCATAGCTGTTGGTTGGAGGACAGGAAAACTGTTTCCATGCTGAAAAGCACAAAACACCAGAAATCCACGGTACCAAAACATGACACAGATGTTTATATGATACCTCCCTGTCCTTCCTAAATTCTCCAAGCAAGTCTTTTAAATTCAGATTCACTGTCTTAAGAAGTAGTGATGGTATTTTTTAAGATTAAATGAGGTCACTTTCCTACATGAGTATTTAAGCATCAGAGCTTAACATACACTTAACACACAGACTGTAACACCACTTTTAAAATCCCCACAGATTAACATCAGTAATAAACCAAAGCTTGTTGGCCACCTCTCATAAGACAATACCCATAAGGCCTGAAAGTATTGGAATTCAATTCCTAGCTTAATTTTACAATCTGTGACATACATTAATTGCATAAACAAGTGTCCCCATGTGCTCTTAGATATGAATGATATAAAATTCGGGTGAGTAGGCATATTTTCATATGCTTTTGCTTGGGTTGATTTCATCTCTGGGTTGCCCACAAAAACATAACCTGAAAGTTATCCATCTCATCAGAATTGGCACCAAAACTTATCAACACCTCATCCTGAAAACATGCACTTCACATGACAGCCCATTTGTTTGCAGCAGTAATTCCTCAGTTTGAATACAACTTAACTGATAAATTTACCCTCAGCTATCAGAAATGCTGCACCATTAAAAGCACATCTCAGCACATCTTGCTGGTTTTATTTGCTGGAATGCTTTAATCTTTCCTGATTCTTTCTGGTCTCCCATGAGAAGCTGAAATCATCTATTCATTACATGTGAAGAAGTTTTGTACAGGGCAGCACCTTGCTGCTAAAAATCGGTGCTTTATGTGGCAATTTCACAAGTAGAGGATCTGCTACCTTACTAATATGGTATATTTAATGCTGCTGCATAAAGTGCAGAAAAATATGCTGTTAGTTTCTTGTTTGTTCAGGTATTATGTATACTTATGTAGCATTATTCCCTTTGAAAGAATACATTTAACTAGGCCCTCTCCATGGTGTTCTTTGTAGCACGGCCTCAAACCAGCAGCTTGTAGACTATTTTAGAACAAGAAAACCCTAGGAATCAGGTAAGATAGCCAAAACAGGACAAGCTTCTGGCCTGCAACTATTAATGTAAGTTAGTTTTATTTCCTGGGTCTCACTCCTCAGTCTATAGTTTTACACTGTTTCGATATGAATGAAAGTAAAAAGGAAATCTGTATCAACAACAGGTGGGAAACCTACTACAGTCTACGCTTGCTACTGGTAATGTGAATACTTGTCTTAAAGCTCTGGCCTTTGTGACACATTTTCTTTCTACTTGAGAATGCTCAAGGCAGTAATATTAAGCACTATTACATACAATTCTTAATCATTTTGTTCACAGTAGCAAATCACCTCAGAAGAAAGAAATCCAAAGTTTTAAATTCGAGAAACACAGGGTTTGGAGTAAAGTGCTGCATACTTGCAGTATGTTTCAAATTCTTCAGAAAAAACTCAGATCTGCTTCTAGGCCAAACTTAACATAGTAACAGTGTCACCAATCCTCCCTATACCCAAGTCATGAAAAACTGATTATCAACAGTTATGCAAGTTGACAAAAGCATTTGCTATGTAGTGTAGAAGGCAGTGAGCACTAGCACCATCAGTTCCAACAGTTCCCAGCTTAGATTTTTAGTTTTACTCTATACATCCAGAGCAGCCCAAGTAAAAGTACTGAATCTGAAATAGTCTCTGGAAACACTACTTTAAACCTACTTTCAAAAGCAGGTTCTTTCTTGGAGGGCAAGTTTAAAGCAAAGCACAAGAGATTCCAGTATACTCTTAAACAAGCTTTATCTCAGGTTGCTCATGATTATGCAGGCAGACATCTGCTCTAAACTTAGTTTTCAGATCATCTGATGTTAGGAAGATTTGGAGGGGCCATGACAACACTGAATTATCACCACGGCTGCTGGATTTTAGGAACTAAATCCCAGCTGACTTATTCTCCTTATTACAAGCTACAAATACATCTACAGATGAGAAAGAAGTGCAGTTCAAAAAGAGCCTCAATCTAGTATTACCTGCTATGCAAAAGTCATAATCCTACAGAACCCACTGTTTTGATATGAAAGGATGACCAAGGTTTTCTTTTCCTATCCCACCTTCCTTTACTTAGGCAACATACATCTCATTCTTGAGGGCCAAAGGACTCCAGTGAACTGGTCCTTTCTGCTTAACCAATACACACATGTAGGCTGCTCTGATGTGCAACCCAAACACTAACCTAAGAATTTTGTAAAGCAGGGCATCAGCACTTCGCATGATAGTTTTCTGAAATCAACAGTCTGAATGAAGGAGGTCTGCTATACACCACTTGTCAGGGTATAGACTGTAGAAGCTGTGAAGGCTCTTGCAGGTAAGAACAGCAGGACTGAAGGCCAACATACCACCCCTTGCACGCATGTTCATACTTACAGTTTGCATGCAAATGGAACCGGAATACTGTCAACTAACCTTCTCTATTTTGGATTTGCTTAAGATACTTCATAATGTTACACAAGTATGTAAAAATATTTTTTGTGCTGTTACAGGATTATATAAAGTTCTTAATTTTAAAGCAGCAAGCTATTCAAACAGCTCATACATAACACATGAGATTAAGCAATGGTAAAGAAGAAATGTCACAACTATTGAAATCCATGAAGCTTATGATGGCAAGCAGAGCCATTTCTTAAGTGAATTGTATCAGATTCTCAATAAACAAACAATTTATTTCTTCCACCATACTTAAGGTATAATTAAAAGACTATTCATGTATAGTCCAGATGATAATACCAAAATAATACCAAAATAATGAATCAGAATCAATGCTCTTATGTAGGCTAATACATATTTATTATTTTTATTCATCTACATAAAATTCTTTAAGCAGAAATGGTTTAACAAATTTAATATGCTTTTTAAAATACTTATGCCAGGAAAAAAAATGGTCAGAACTTAATTTCTTTTTAAAAATGTCACAGGTCACACATTGTTTTGCTTTTAGTGTAAGACAACAATGCAAATTCCAGACCACAGGCCATGAAAAAGAGATGAGGAAACCATCTCTAAAAACAGGCTAATACTTAAACAGAAAAAAAAAAATTACTTGTCCAGTTGTCCAGGATATTAAGAGAAATAATCTTTGTAATTTTCTCTTCAGGCTGTGTTGCAAACAACTGAATATTGAAAAAGTCACAAGCATTATTTCTATTCCAAGTTGGTTTTCAAGTATTTTGTTTTTCAATTGTCTTCCCCTGCAACCTTATTGTTTACTGCATTTCAACAGGGAACTCTGATATCAACTTTCCTCTAATTTAAGTATTTCTGAGAAAATTTGTAGGGTTTGTTGCTGCAATAAAGTGGTGGTTTACTAAAAAGGAATAATTAACACAGCATTCATTTGTTTGGAAGAGACCTTTATGATTATCAAGTCAAATTGTTAACCCAGGACTGCTGCATCACCACTAAATTAAACATGTTCTACATATTCTGACCAGCTCAAAACCAATACTACTTGCAGTTTTTCTTTCAGAGTCAATACTGAAATCAAGAGTAAAACTTAGCTTCTTCAAGGATTATCTTTCACTATCTGTTAAACCAGAAAAAAAGGCTTAATAAACTTCCTTTTGAAAGAAGTAGAACACCTCCCTTATGAGGAAAGGCTAAGGGAGTTGGGTCTCTTCAGTTTGGAGGAGGCTGAGGGGTGGCCTCATTAATGTCTACAAATATGTGAGGGGTGGGTGTCAGCAGGATGGAGCCAGGCTCTTCTCAAGGTCATCTAGTGATAGGACAAGGGGCAATGGGTGCAAGCTGGAACATAGAAGATTCCATATAAATATCAGAAGTAACTTCTTCATGGTGAGGGTGACAGAGTGTTGGAACAGGCTGCCCAGGGGAACTGTGGAGCCTCCTTCTCTGAAGATGTTCAAGACCTGCCTGGATATGTTCCTGTGCGACTTGGTCTAGGTGATCCTACTGTGGCGTGGCAGGGGGATTGGACTAGATGATCTTTCAAGGTCCCTTCAGATCCCTAATCATTCTGTGATTCTATGAAACCGATTTTTGATTCAGAATTTTCCAGTTCTCCCTTTCCTGAAAGCAGAGGAAACCTCCCTTTCTAACTGTAAGGGTAACGAAGAGGCAGAAACTGACTGATCTCACTAAGTACCTACTCACTTCATTAGTGACCTAATGAAGTTTGTTTTGCTTGGTATTCCCCAGGACTCCAAAGGTCCTGCTATAAGAAAGCTGCTCTCACATCAACATTTGGATGCTGCACACCACTAACACAGTCTACCACCATTTCAAGGAGCAGAGAAAAACACACAAATACACCAGCACTAGAGTAATATTTATACCAATAATAACAGATTTAAGGTATGTATATCCATATTATGATTATAATCTACATCAGTACAGGGTGGAAGTGTTCTATTTCTCCCTTTATTATGGTCTGCTTAGGGCTATGTTGGGGAAAGGTGGTGAATGCATGGCTATATGATAGAGGCTATCCTGAAGGAATGCTGGTCTGATTCCTACCTCTCCCAGCCCCAGAGAACACACAGAGTGCACTTGCCAAAATCCAATTCCTATTTCAAGTACTCTGAAAAGCAGAAGATTTTATGTAAAAAAATTTTTACTACAGGGTAAAATTATCCTGTTGGACTGGATTTCATGTCTTGTACAAGGATATTTTTCACTTGACAGCTGGAAGATCATGGTTTCTTACAGCTGAGTCACCAAGAGTGGGATTTAATTTGATTTGTTATCTCCCAATAAATTCTGCAATGCATTAGGTTGAAAGATTCACAGCATCAACTTGTCTACAGCCTACTTTTCAAGTTAGGGATAAAAGCTAAGTTAACTATTTTAATGCACCATAGTATATTACTAAACAGGTTAAACATTGAAAGAGTATTCCCTGCATCAATATAACGCAATGAAATTGTTTTCCTTTGGTGCTCAACAGTAGTTTTCCCATCATACAACAGCTAGCCAAATGTACCAAGTTCAGAGCTTTCAAATGCAAGGTCAGAATAGTGTTAGGATGAAGAAAAGAACCTATTAGAAAAATGCAAAATTATTTGAAAAATAGTATTTCACAGGAATAGTATTTATATATATAAAAGTAAATATACAATTTTATTATTATTTTACAGTGGTATTTATTTTATATGCATAAACAGGTTTGAAAAAGTTACCCTGATTTAGAGCTGAAGTGCATCTGTTTATGTGTAAGTACAGTCTGACAGCAATGTGGATCATCCATCAGAAAAAAAAACAACCATAAGTTTAACAAGCATTATTTATGTTCTACATAGTCTATTTGTTCTTTCAAGCCACTACAGTGGTAACACATTTAAAATCTTCCACTGTGTACTAAATATAAGGTATCCAAGGGTACCTAGGCAAAACACAGCACATTCCAGTTGGATGCTTCCCAAACCATATATCACTCAAATATTACTGCCATCTGGCTACTAGCTTTGCTTATCAAAACAGTAGCTGTGTACTCATTTCTACAGCAGCTACAGTAAAAAAAGAAGTAATGCCATTTGATTAACATTCATTTTTTAAATAAAGGAAAACTCAAACTCTTTTGTCAAGATAGTTTTCACTGCCCAGAGAAAAATTAAGTATATGTAGCACTGTTCTGCTTTTTTCCACTATTTCAGTGCTTTATTCTTCAACATTGACACTGGAAATCAGTAATAATGACTAAAGAAGAATATATCAGCAGTAAAGTAATTAGTCTTGCTTGTATTATCTGTCATTCTCTTCTGGAAAAGCAGTGGTGCTATAAAGTACAACATGGAAATGCTGCTATACTACTACCTCGTCAGTAATTAAGAGTACGTATCAAATCATGCAAACCTGTTGGAGACCCAAAAACAAAGCGGCTTAAAGCACTGACAAATTCCAGGTACTCTTCTCAGTGTCTCAGTCACATTAAACAAAATATGTAATTCAATTATGACTAATCTGCAACAATGCACAATGAAAGCTGGGGAAGTCTTGGGGACAGTGGGAATACTTAAATTAGAAAAGAGTCTGTGAGGGTTTTTCCTATTCCTAATTACAGTACATTGTTTTAATTAAGCCTGGAAACCACAAACCCAAGGCTCTTTGTGCGTGAGTCGTCATAGCAGCACAAGGCCAAACAGATGATGATGCATTGTCAGCAGCTTACTGTGTGGACATCTTCTAGGCAAGTAGCGTATAGGGGAATTCCAATCTTAAAAAACCAAAACTAACCTGCAGCCTCCAAGAGCAGATGAAGTTTGGTTGGATAAAAGTCAGGCACAGTGTAATTACCTGCAAAGGATCATTATTTGTAGAGGATCTCAAATGTCCTATGTGCTTAAAATCTCACCTCAATACTTACTAATTTCAGTACTCACATAATCAAATAAAAATCCAGTAGTTGTTTAAAATACACATACACAGAATTGAAGTAGTTGTACCAAGTTAAAGCAAAAGCACATTGTTTGTGTGTGAGAAAATAGTGCCTGATAGCAATTTGGGTCAACTACCAGAATCAACTGTAAGCTTAAGCTATAGGATAATAAACAAGCATTGTACATACTTATGTCAGTATGTGAGCTATATGCTGTTGGTCCAAGTTTTCCATCAGGAACTCTGCAGAGTTTAATACATGCATATGCATTTTTCATCCTTTTGATAAAAAAAAACCCTAAAACAAAAGATGCATGTATCCAAATATTAATGAATAGTAATAAATGATCCCAACATATTATGACAGTCAAGTATCTGAAAATGACCAGTGCTTCCACTTCTCCTCTAGCTATGAAACTCTAGCCAGGATTGTGTTTTACATAATTCGCCTGTATTGGCTTTGTTTAACAGAATATGCCAGGCAAATCTCTGAACAGTTAAGTAACTGAAAAAAAAAAAAAAAAAAACAAGTAAACTAAAGGACACCTAAAGGACACCTTTCAATTCTGAAGTTTGAGCAGATTCAATTATTATGTATTCCTTCTTCAGATGCAGATCAATGAGTGAGCAGATTTAAAATATAGATAACACAAAACCAGAACACACACAAGAACTCCAACACCAGATTACAACTAACTCCACTTACTACTGTGGTGCATGCTTCAGAAACATACTACTCTTTCAATAGATTACCTTCAGATCACAGAACCTACAAGAACAGCTACCAAGGAAGAATGCCAAATATTTAACTTATTTTTTGGAAGGAAGTGGAAAAAAGAATGCAATGGCTTTTATAAAGGCTTTTTGTATCTTCCACAGTGACCCTCGATGTGTTTCTTTTATCTGGCAAATCTAATAATGGAGTTGACACCAATGCATTAAGTGCTATTTGTTTCTACAGGTTGCAAATATGTACTTAACACAGGTCCAGTCTCCATGAAATCCTTACAGGCTAAAAAAAGTGTCACGTTTCGTTTTTATATCTGACTTCCCAGGTATATATACAACAATCTAAACACTTAAACAAAAGGTTTAAAGAAGCTGTGATGGTAGTTTTATTTCTCTTCTTTCCTCTCCTCTCATTCTTCAGTTTTGTGGCAAGAATAGTTTAATCCTTCCTTCAGCTTCTGACCCACATTGAATTGCTTTTCCAGTGCTAAGGAATACCATCTAGGTATTGTCATCTATGGATGACAGCGTTATTCGATTTGCACAGGTTGTCTAGATACTCTCCAATGATGCATACACATATAAATTCAAATGTAACACAGGCCAAAGTTTAATTTAATGTTGTTGAGAAGAGGGAGGCAGAAGCATTTTGAAATTCTCCTTGAAAAGCAGCCTGTTGTATCAGAACAAAGCAGCTCGTTTCTATCGTTCCTTTGTGTGTTAAGTTTAGGCTGGTTAGAAAGGTCATTTATGCCTCAAAGCATCAAATTAACATGAGGACATGAATTTTAAAAATGGCTATTTACTTCTGCTCTCTGAATTGCTAATGATTTTTTTCCTTTAAAAAAAAAAGGAAAAAGAGAAAAAGGAAAGAGACTGACTCTAAAGTTTAGAAGAGCCTTTTTCTCAGGCAAACTCGGTATCAGTTTTGTCTGTGTCAGCACAAGCTGACTATAGCCTGATTAAACCTCACAAAACTAAGAAGGGAGTTGAATTAGTGTCAAAGAACATTATGTTTTAATTTCTGAAGAAAAATGTTTTGGCATTACATATACAACTTTCTTTCTCACCTCTTTTCCTTGTAAGCCCCAACACCCATTAGGTGAAATCCCCACTAACGGCAACAATATGCTTTGTACTAACCTGCAGTCGTTTAGACAATATTGCTCATCTCATTAGTCCTAATTCTAATAAAGTAAGTCTCTAGTCATAAAAAAACGCAATTATTCAAGCGTTGGGTTTTAAAATTAAACAAACACTTATCTAGTTTATAAGTACATAGGCTAAGTACTTAGGACCAGTTTCAATTAACACTAGGCCTTCCACTTCTCACCTCTGAAAGCACCTGTGGCTTTCATCAACTCTTCACGACTAGCATTGGCTAAATTATTAATTGCATATCGATGAAATCTTTACAAACAGAAATGTTTGCAAAACCGCAAGCATTTTTCAAAAGCAAACAAGCTAAACTCAAATTATTTCAAAGAGGTGCAGTTTGACCAAGATCTCGTCCCTGGTCATTTACTTTCCTGAGTGCTCTGAAATGTGTTCTGCGGTGGCTGTGCTGCATTTGCTTCTTCTTCAGAGCAGACAGAAGCAGGAAAAAGAATTGCAGATAACGTTCCCAGTCACACGGAGGTCTTGCTGGCTAAAAAGACTCTCACTTCAAGCTCTAATTCCCAAACAATAGCACCACCAGCTCAACTCCAGCAGCATGTGCAATAGCGGCTGGCAAAGCCAGTGACAGCTAAGTTGTTTCAAAGGGATGGGGCAGCAGGAGTCGTCCAAGGTAGCACACACTAAAGATGTTTACACTGGCAACCTCTCTGGGAAACATCCAGGCTTGCCAAAAAGATATCGCCCAAAATTCACCAGGGATTGGCTTTTAATGCTCCATTCAGTGGGAACTTTGTATTTATGGAGAACAAGCCATTCACTGGGAAAGAACTTCTAAGACTCAGCATCTAAGGCTCAAGTATTTATTACCAATCTACAACTCACTTCGACTTCAGCTAGGAAACGCAAGACACTTGACAGGATCTTAAAACAGACCTTCTTCACTTAAGGCACTAGCTCATAGTAAATACAATCGTAAATTGCTAGTACAGAAACATTGATTTTTAGGAGGCAGCAAAAGACTACAGACAACAAATCCCCTCACAGGCAAGAAAAATAAAGATTTTCTTAATGTTTCCACACATTAATGTGAAAAGTATCTCACTCCTTTTTGCCAAAACATGAAAAAATGCAGTGAGCAAAAGAAAAACCCCAACATGCATAAATCTACTTACAAAAAAGCCGCTTTGTCACTTTCCTGCAATTGTTATTTGTTGAAACATCAACGCACGGGGAAAAAAAAAGTAAGAGAATTATTCTTTTAAAGTGTGCCATTGTCAGCATGAGAAGCCAGACAATGTATTTTTATGTTATCAGTGTTGTAGCCAGGAAGTTTTTTATTAATTCCTAATAAAACCACCACATAATTCCAGACAGGCAGGAGCAACTTATCAACATCTATGAATACTTTTCTTTATTATTCTTTCAGTGAGTTTTATAACATGTTGTAATCAGGATCTGTGCAGCAACTGTTAACTTCAAAGAGAAGACTATGAAATAGTTTCAGGATGAAAATATTCCAAAATGTCATGGATTTGGCCAAAAAAACAACATCTATACTCTTCCACACTACTCCTACAAACAAATCTCCGAAGTGCTGGAAAAATGCAGAGGAAGTCACACTTCTACGTCCAGCATTTCTGTGGCATAAGTTACACACTGTATTGAAAGAGTGATAGGTAGTACAAGAGAATCCTATAACATGTTCCATGCCAGGAAAATAATATTCCATACTTCAGCCATCAGAAGTGGATCTGAAAGAGGATAAAAAGTTTCACTGAACAAATTGTGACTGAGTAGGACCCAGCTTTTCCCAGCTCCAGGACTCCTACTGACACTGTCCAGCCACATGTAAACCACAATCTTGTATGTATGCATTCAAAAGGTAGACTCGTCACAATATAAAGTTTGCCAAAATATGGTTTATATTTGCAGAACACAGAAAAACAGTCAAATGAAACAAAATTCAGATTTTGAAAAAAAAAAACCAAACCAAGGTTCATGATTCAAGAATCGCAGAATCATTTAGGTTGGAAAAGACCTTTAAGATGATTGAGTCTGACCATTAATCTCACTGTACCAAACACGCTGCTAAAATACATCCTTAAGTGACACATCCACACATTAAACACATATAGGGACAGAGATTTAAACATCTCCCTGGGCAGCCTGTTCCAATGTCTGATGACCCTTTCAATAATCAAGTTATTTTTCATTACAGGGTGATTAAGGAGTCAACACAAGAGCTAGCTAAGCTGCTGTCCATCATTTATCAGCAGTTCTGGATAAATGGGGAGGTGCCAGATGACTGGAGGTTGGCCAGTACGGTGCCCATTCACAAGAGCAGCTGGAAGGAGGATACAGGGAACTACAAGCCTGTCAGCCTGATCTCCGTGTCTGGCAAGGTTATGGAGTTACTGAGCGCCATCAAGCAACATGTACAAGGCAACCAGGGGAACAGGCACAGCCAGCATGGCTTTAGGAAAGGAAGGTCCTGCCTAACCAATCTGATCTCATTTTACAACTGGGTGACTCGCCAAGTGGATGAGGGGAAGGCTGTGGATGTGGTCTGGCTAGACTTCAACGCAGCCTCCCACAGCAACCTCCTGGAAAGGCTGGCAGCACATGGCTTGAATATGTGTACCCTCTGCTGGGTTAAAAACTGGCTGGATGACTGAGCAGAGAGTGGTTGTGAATGGTGGACACAACCAGTTGGTGTCCAGCAAGCAGTGGTGTTCCCCAGGGATCAGTGGCCCAGTTCTATTCACCATCTTCACTGAGGACCTGGATGAGGGGATTGAGTCTCCCTTAGGAAACTTACAGATGGCACCATGTTGGAGGAGGATGTCGATCTGCTGGAAGGGAGGAGGATGCTGCAGAGAGTTTTAGACAGGGGATGATGTTTAACAAAGTGAAGTGCAGCATCCCCTATTTTAGCCACCAAATCCTCCAGCAGAGACTGAGGCTAGACTGAGTGGCTGGAGAGCAGCCTGGCAGAGAGAGCTGCAAGTGCTGGTTTACTACTGGCTGAACATGAGCCAGGAGTGTGCCCAGGCAGCATAACATCCTGGCTTGTATCAGGACCAGCGCAGCCATCAGGACTAGGGACATAATTCTCCCCTTTTACTCAGCACGAGTGAGGCCTCACCTTGAATAGTGCGTGTAGCTCTGGGCTCTTAGTTTTAAAAAAATATCGGGTTGCTGGAGCTAGTCCAGAGGAGAGCAACAAGGATTGTGAAGGGACTAGAGGGAAGGTGTGACAAAGAGAGACTGAGGCAGCTGGAGCTGTTTAGCCTGGAGAAGAGGAGAAAACTTGGGGGAACCTTAACACTCTCTACAACTACCTGAAGGAAAGTTGTAGTCAGGTGTGTGTCAGGCTCTTCTCCCAGGCAACTAGAGATAGGAAGAGAGGGCATGGCCAGAAGCTGCACCAGGGTGGAGCTAGGTTGGATGTTAGGAAACACTTCCTCACAGAAAGGGTGATCAGACATTGGAATGGAGTACCCATGGTGGTGGTGGAGTTCCCTGTAGGTGTTTAAGAAAAGGCAGGATATGGCACTTAGCGGTTAGGTCATAGGCTGGACTTGATGATCTTTGCGGTCTTTTCCAGCCTCAACAATTCTATGATTCTGTAAACATCTCCTAGCACAACTTGGGGCCATTTCCTCTTTCCTATCACTCCCTACTTGTGAGAAGAGGCCAATAACCACCTAGCTACCTCTCTGTTCAGGCAATTGTTGGCAGCAATAGAGGCTCTGCCTCCTTCAGACTAAAATTACCATAGCTCCCTCAGATGGTCCATGAAAGGTTTTTTCTATAGATTCCTGTGCAACCTTATTGCCCTTGTTTGGACCTGCTCCAGCACTTCAGCGTCTTTCTCGTACTGAGATGCCAAACTGAACACACTACTCATGGTGTTGCTTCAACAGTGCCAAGTATGGATGGACAACCTTGACAACCTCCAAATTCTGTTTTATATAGTCTGTGCTGCACTTAACTAGACTTAGTAATTTTATAGCTCCTGATTAAATCCCAGACTGCACTCACTAAAATGAGAAGCGTAAAACTAGTCTGATTCAGAGGCATCTTAAAGGCTTCATAAGAAATTGAGAACTTGCCAGACAGTCATCATCAAATTTAATAATGTAACAGCAAAGACAGGAAAAGAACAGTGGAGAAAGTGCCACACACACAGGCAGACTGAATCACCTAGAGTCATGCAGAACTCGTACAGACAAAATTCATTCTGACTCCTAAAGCTCCAACTACTGACTAGGTCATGCCTCAAATTTTAAAAGGTGTTTTCCATACTACTGCAGATGGTCAATGAATTGACAATGAATTTCATGAACTAGATCTGCCTTGCACAAACAAATTTAACAGTTTCAGTAATTGTCATTTCCAGTCTGTTCTCTTGCTTATTTTATTATTAAGAACTGATAACTATAGTGATGCTACCTATACCTGCAATATCATTCACAGTCTACCTAGGAAAGCAAAGAGAAATGTGCTTCTTTAAGTTGTGTGTTTTTTCCATATCACCTCTCCTCCATAAAGCTCCATAAAGTTCCACCATCCGTCTGTACTTAAACTCCAAATGGAGTCATACAGCTTGTATGTTTACCCTCCAATATGAATAGAACATTTATATAAAACTTAGTGACAAGTGCACACTAGCTAGTGACCTCTAATAAGATACACTGTCTCATGAGTTTTTCAGATTTACCTGTGAGGACCAGAAGCTACAAGAATGTTTATATGAGAAAAGGTAGCCCAAAAAAAACCCATGAAGTAAGAAAGCCAAGGGTGCAGCTTCAAAGAAGCTGCCTGGACATGCTTAGCAAGCATGCAGGTAGTCCAGAAGCCTCTGCAACCAACAATTCTTCCAAATCCTTTCCTTAAGTGCCTCATTTTTTAATGACCTGTTTATTTATATTGCCAGTGAGGCTGAAAGTTAAACACGCTTTCAGCCACTCTTCCATAGACTCTGTATTTTCTAGATTTGATAGTTTTTGGTATTTGCTTCATACAAATCCAGTTATTGAGCTGAAGAGATCATGAGACAGATGGCAATCAATCCAAACAGTAGCCTGATTTTAATAATTTTAAAATGAAAGCTTAAGACCTTGCCATCCTCAAAAGTACTCTTCTACAAAGCTTTCCCCTAATTTAAGAAAAAAAGAAGTGTCTGTGATGGGACCATGGCGTCCTTACTGCTCGTTAGCCAGTAGGCCGGGCAGGGTAAAGACGGTCTCTGCCTCTCCAAATAGCTTGAAAGCTAAGGGCAGTTTTGGGCACCTTCACCAGCAAAGCCTCTGCCGTTTGGTAGGAGAAAGTGACAAGGGGCGGCGCCTCGAGGACGAGAAGGGCGTGTCCCCCAGCAGAAGGCGGTCGTAGATGGCCCGTGTCCCTCAGTCAGTGCCAACCGCGCCAGGCTGTCCCCGCTGTGACCGGCCCGCGCTTACGTCACGGCGGCGGCATTCCCGCGCCGCACAGCCCTAGCTCATGGGAGGGCAGCGACGGCCTGGCCCGGAGCCAGGCTGAGCTCAGCGTTCTGTCCCGTACTTCCTCCACCTTCGAAGTGCGCCACGGGGTGTTGAATCTTCCACCTTTAACCCCTTATGCACCGCGCTCCTGACAAACCCCAGAGCGGTGAAAGCGAACGGGAAGTCACCGACACATGCGGTTCTAACAGCAATAGAACCCATTCCTGGTACAACAGCGCAGACTGAACCACGTACAGACAGGTCCCTTCTTCAGTTTTACGCAAGCCAGTCAGACATGCGGACTCTGATTTTAATTTATCTATGACGCTTTAATACATAAATCCTGAAAGTTACATTGCCTGTAGGGGTCAATCCGTGTGGCCAAACATACACAGAGTGCCATCGATATCACACTGGCACAGGGGTAGAGGCTCTTTTCACTAGTCAGGCACCAGATCAGATGCCCAAAGTTGTGGCTTCCTCATTCCTTAAAGTGTTCAAGGCCAAGCTGCATAGGGCTTTGAACAGCTCGATTCAGTGAGAGGTGTCCCTGTCCATGGCAGGGGGTTGGAAACACATCTCTGAGGTCCCTTCCAGAACATTTTATGCTTCTAGACTGGAGTTAAGAAAATACTGAAAACAAGCAGGTCTGAAATGGTAGGTGGGTAGGAGGCTAAGTATAGCTGTGGCATCAGCCTGCTAGACCTGAGATGCAAATTATTTACAGTCATCTCTAACCTAAAGAAACCTTCAGAAAGCTTCATGAGCTTAGTTTCCAAAATTCAGTCACACAGACCTACCACTCCTGAGATAGCAAGGTTCCTAGTTCAAAGACATGCAGATAGAATAATAGTCTTTCCCACCATCCCAACCACACCATTTTCTGACCCTCTGAAGAAGATAACCTGTTTACAAGACTACAACACCTGCAGCACATACAATTCTAGTTGATAGCATGAAGATTGTCAAATATTAAAATACTAACATTTCTACAACTCCTTTACATTTTCTAAATCTTGCACAGATGCAGCGTGGTGGCACACTGGATAAATTTAAAATTTGACTACACGTTAAAGCAGTTAACACCAGAACCTAAATGTACAGCATAAATCAGTTCAGTGCCCTTAAAGCATCAGGGAGCTAACATGAATAAGATTTCCCCATAGCTACTATAACCACTACAATATACATATTTTAAGGTAAGATTTTATCAGTACACAAAGCAATGCAAAAAAAACATCACATGCACTGAGGTCTGACTTAAGTCTTGCTGGAGGGGGCATTAGTTGTCTTGACATTTACAAATTAGGTGTCTGCTTTAAACATGCAAGGTCTGAATTTATTTTACATTTAATGAATACTTGAGTTTGAAATAATCTGCTTGTGTATCTGATCTATCACCATAGTGTACAATGTATAGATTTATAAAGACATTCTTCCTGAAAACTCTGAACAATGCTAGATCCATAAATTGTCTAAAATGTTCCACTGAGTAACTAACAGCAATGTTAAAAGGATTTCAGTTACTGAGTTTTTACCAACCTAGTCTTACATTTTCATTTGTGGTACTTGCTTGAGCTATTCCAAATAGGTCACATGAACCTCCTGTTTCTTCTTCTCCAGTAATGACCCAAAATAAATTTTGTGGATTGAACAAAGTTGAAAAAACTTAGCATATTTTTAGACATTATAGAGAATTACAAAACTCAAATTAACAAGTACTTTCATATGTAGAAGTGGACAAATACTTTAAATTTTTATTTAGCTTTCTGCCACATTTGTAACACTTTCCCAGAGTGAGTTCAGATATTGCTCTCCTTGAGAACAATGTCCTTTAGGTGGCTTTTACTGTATCACCACTGCAGTTGTCTCAGCAGTCTTCAGACAAATAAAGCCATCAGCACAGAAGCCGAGCATCTCATGTGCTGTTTCTGGCTCCTCTTGGGGGTTTGGAAAATGACTGATGGTCTGCAGGCTAATATGATCCTAGCAGCATTTTGTATCACCAGTTTGTGTTTCACTATTAGCTCACTATTTTAAAAAGCTGATCAACTCAATACTAGCATGGGCAGCTGCTGCTATCTTCAGAAGTCTTCCTAAAATAATCTTATTCTTATATTTCTCAGTTTTCTAATTGCCATTTAGCTTCTCTCATTAAAAACAATGAAGTTATTTGTGCCTGCATTTTTGCTTTTGCATTGTTTTCAACCTTTACTTTTTAGCTACAAGGGACACTCTGAAAACCACAAACGCCTAAAGCAATACAAGAGGTAACTGGAATTTCAAAGTGCACTCTTGGGGATTTTTACTCTTAATTTTTAATACTTTAATTTCAGACTTTAATTATAACTTCTGAACACTTCAGTTTACAATTACACAACACTGTGTAATTAAGTACCTATTTAGCCTGTGAAACCACACTTTCACATATTTATTCACATTTATTCTTACCTTTCCCTTCTTTTGCTATGCTCTTTTGCATCATAAGTTAAGATTAAATTTTTCAGAGGTAGGACTGTCTAGTGACATGAGTTTACACCATATCTAGCATAAACAGGACATCTACCATAAACAATAAATATCATGCAGTAGAGTACAAGGGCATAAAGGCAGAGATGACAAATACTGACATGGCAGTGCACACAAATCTGTGGCTGAAAGATTTCTTCAGAGCATCTCCTGTATTAAACCAAACCTAAGATAACATTATAAATGCTAGGCAATTCATTATTTGTAAGGTGGGTAAGTATAAAGTTTCTAAAGACTAATACTACATAAAATCCGGGGAAGAAAAACTTCTCTTAATGCATGAACAAGGAAGAGAAAGGAAGCAAGAGGACAATTCAGCATAAATACCATACAGTTAAAGTGTCTATTTCAAAAGACAAACTAATGTAGTTCTTATAACCCAAGAACAACTTTATATTTATTGCAGTTAAATAAAAATTACAAGCCTTACAGCTGTTTTTAAAGCCAAGCTTCAGTATTAAACTGCATCCATCTTATGGCTGGCAACTCTTGATCAGTTAAAGAACCGAATGCTTAAATTCATTTATGCAGACTAGGACTATGATTTTTCCCCTGTCAGCTCTACACTTCTGCAAGTTCTTACTCTTTGTTACCTCTAAAAACTCATTCATTCAAAAGAAGACTAGAAAAAGGGAGTCTAATATCATATTAACCTGCCCCATACTTACCATTTACAGTTTGTACTGCATGGATAGTTAGTGCAATGCATGATTGAGCAATTCAAGCCACTGTAACTACCTTGGCATTGTGCTTCATCGGTGAAGCTTTAAGCATCAGTTCATTTAGCTAACTCTATAGAACTAACATAAGGAATGAGAGGTACTGCAGAGGGAACAATCCTCCTTTCACTTTCTCAGTAAACTTGGATATATTTCAGGAAGCAGAGCAGCATACATTTCTCAATGAGCAAAACACAGTAGGAAGAAGCTTGTCTACTGAGGCTGTTTTACTGTCTTTTTACATATAAAACCATACTAAATAAGCCAAATCCTTGGAAAAAATCACCTAAGACAGTAATTTTGCTATTGCTTATTTTATTTCTTCCTCTTAGTTTGAGTGACAGGAGATGGTTAGTTTCCTCCTTTCATCATTTGTTGGTTTGGTTTTGTAGAATAACAAGCTTCAGCAGCCCCAACCATTTCACTTGGAGAAACTAAATGAACATTCACAGGGGACTCTCTGCTTTTCCTTCCTTGGAGAGATTTGATGCATTACCATGAGCACGTATTAAAAGAAAAGGTAATAAAGTACTCCATTAATGACCTATGGTTACGATTGGGAAATCCACAGCACCTCAAGCTAAGATATGTACAAAGTATGACATCACCTATATTACTTTCAGCAGTAGGAAATGAACAGAAGCCACAGAAGACTGCACTAACCACTGACACTCATTTTTCACCCCTGTTCTGTTAGTTTAAGTTGCACCAAAACTCCTGTCCAGTCCTAAATCCTACAACAAAAAAAAATTTAAAAAAAAAAAAATCAACAAATGGTCCCAGCTAGGAAGACAAATAAACCAAGACATCTTTCTTTCACTAAATCTCTTGATCCACATCACCATACCATGCCACACACAAAACAAAAAACTCACTTCTGCTGGATCAAGTGAATGAGTGGAGCAAAGACTGAAAGCAGCAACTGAGCCAGTCCAGCTCATATTGATGCTGCAATACATACATGTAAAACCACAGCATTAACATTAAAGTATGAGTTAGATTCCACCACTGGCCACAACACGTGGCAAAATGTACTTGAAACATTTAACCCACCTTAGGAATTATATTACATTATATTATTTATTATTTAATAGGCTTTTACAAGTTTAAAATTGAAATTTCAAAGTAAAACTGAGTAAACCCAAAAATGCAACATCTTCCGTGCAAAGATGGTAGATAAACCCAATATACACACCCCCCAACAACATTCGTTCTCTCCCCACTGCACATTCAAATAAAGAAAAAAATTGAAATCACAAACTGTGTGTCACTTAAGTTGTTGATCTGATACAAAAACCATCAGTCCCTGAAACTTTCTTTTCACCAGTAGTTTGTTAATTGAAATGTTTACACTAAACACAGTTTAAAACAGACAGGAAGTCGTCTGAAACTTTCACAAGCACCTTGACTAAAGAAAACTACTCCATGCAATTTCAAGTAAAAGACACTGAAGTTTCAACCTCTACGTTTCACTATGATACATTTCAGGGTCATATTAATTATTCCCATTCAAAATAGTTTTTCTAATTGCTAGCAAGGGTTAAATGTGTTTTCTTTAAAAGCCAAGCCCCTACAAGAAGAGGGTCAAAACCTACTTACACAGTATGGAGTTCACTATGGTATCCTTCCATTCCTTATCAAGACCTATTCTAGTTCAAACTGCAAGCTTCCTTGTATTTTCTGCCTACGATACAGTGGTCATAATAAAATGCAATAAGCTATTTAGAACTGCAACCCTAGTAACAGAAAGAGTGTCACAGGATTCAAACAAATTGTAAAAATACAATAGCAGTGTAATACAGTGTTCCAGCAGTATATTCCTTACAATTGCATATCAGGCAATAAGAATCACTGTACGAAGAAAGATTATCAGGCACTTAAAATGAACCTAGCTCATAAGGTTCTCTGAAATTGTCAGTTTAAATTGGACTCCAAGAAATCATCCCTTCTGACATCAGAAAAAGCTGGATACATTCCTGCCTTGCACCAACACATAAAAGCTAGTATTTAAAACTGTGGTATCACTGCAACAAAAACCAAAACATAAAATGAACTGACAGGACTGAAAAGCACATTGAAATATTGCAGTGTGACCACTGTGAGGCAAAATTAAGACGTATTAGTGACTCAAAGCTGGTGACAAACTGGGTAATAATGTATTTATTATCCAATAAAAGCTGACACTACAGGCAAAAAAAAAGTGAAACATAATAAAATGCCAAAGTTTCATAATGTTTGAACACTATAGCAATAGCAATGTCTACAACAGTAATGGCTCACAATTGGTAAAAAATCCTCCAGTCTCTAATTCCATGTACAGATTGTTTGAAGCAGGACACGGGGGAGGGGGCACGTTCATTTGTAAACTCCTGCATTACAAGATATTGATCCCAAGTTAGGATCAGAACAAGATGCAGAAAGGATCCTGAGGCTCCAGTGAGTTTGATGCATGCTGCCTCTCTGAAGGGACAGTCTCTACAAAGATTAGGATGAAACTCAAACCTAATCTGCCACCTAACTAATCTCTTGGTAGCCTCCTGGAAGCTTCCCAACAGACAAAAAGACAGAAACTAGCCTTGAAAAGTTGAGATGTAGAAAACATACTCCTGGGCAAGTCATCTTCTTCAAAGATTTTTCGGGAAGAGAATGGTCCCTGGGAATATGTATTTCCTCAAAACAGCCAGCTTTGCTGGAGAAAAGCATCCTAAATCTTAATGTAAAAAACACCAGCAAGAATAAAATACAACCAATATTTATACAGAACTTTCATCTTGTTGCTCCTGAACTACTATATTTCTTAAGGGCTAAGTCATAACCAAAATTCTCTACTTCCAACTTCTATCTCACTGTTACATTTAAATGTAACATTTAAAAATTAGCAACTTTTCAGGTCTGTTAATTAGGAGGTGGTGGTTACCCCAGATTTTATCTGAAAACCTGATACACTTAATCACCACACATGGGCATAAATTATAACATGTAAGCCAAAACTATGCCAAAACTCCTACTGAGAATTTACTCCATGTCTCATGGTTCCAAGGAAACTTGTCTTTTGATGGGACAACCTTTAATTACTGTAGGTGGTGACAAAATCAATAAGCGAAGCCAAAGTATTTAACAAGCTAGTTTCATAAATTGAGTTGCAGCAATACTTACTTCTGAGATAATGTAATACAGAGAAGTATTTCCTATCTTCTTCCACAATGGTGCTGACCCAGAGTGTAACTCCCTTTCTGTCAAATGAAAAGGGCTAGGTAGAATCTACTGGTGTACTTTCAAGACAGTTTCTCCTTTTGCTTCACAGGCCCTGTACAGAATATGAATAAAGAAATGAGCTGCATAATGAGATATGGTCTATCTCTGGATAAACTTCTTAACCTATGCACTATGAAAAAAAAGAAGTTCCCGCTCCAGCAAAACAGAAACATTATGCTCTGTTCAATGCTCACCAAAGCCTGAACCTCACCAAGATCAAATTGTTTCAAAAACTTTAGAAAAAGACAGAGGTTAGCCTAACCTGCTGCCCTTAATTACTGAGAAAAGGATCTAAAGTACAAACAGCCAGAGCCAACAGACTGTGGTTGCCTCCTTACATCCTCTGCTTGTGTGAACTCTTCAATTACTTATTTTGATGAAATAGATCAAAAAAGCCTAAAGTGTACAGAACTTCTTTAGAGGATTCCAAACATACCAATAAAACCTCACTCATACTATTCTACAGTTGTCTATTACTGTCACTGGAAAGGACAGGAGTCTAGAGCTCTTCAGTCCCACAATTCTATTACTATGTCCGTTCACTATGGATTTGTTAAATCCTCAGTAATGAAGTCTTACTTGGAATAAAATACTTTACTGTAGCTTCTTTGTACTCAAGACAGGCATTTTCTTATGAGATTTTGAGATACAAAGCCAAATTAAAGTGCAGAACAGGACTGGTGAAATTAATACTTCAACATGTTTACAGCATGGAGGGAACTTCAATGAGCAAAGTTCACTTGTCACTATTGTAATATTTACAAGTTATCTGGCTGTACTTGAGATACTTTCCTGTGCCTGGCATGATTTTAAACTCCTGAACATTAACATTTCACCTAGACAGACATCTTCAGTGATCTATTACAATATGGGTGGATGTCAAGAGGATGGAGCCAGGCTCTTCTTAAGGTCATCAGGTGATAGGACAAGGGGCAATGGGTGCAAGCAGGAACAGAGGATGCTCCATATAAATATCAGAAGGAACTTCTTCACAGTAAGGGTAACGGAGCATTGGAGCAGGCTTCCCGGGGGGTTGTGGAGTCTCCTTCTCTGGAGATGTTCAAGACCTGCCTGGATATGTTCCTGTGCGACTTGGTTTAGGTGATCCTGCTGTGGCAGGGGGATTGGACTAGATGTCCTTTCAAGGTCCCTTCTGATCCACAATGATTCTATGAATATATGACCTTATCTTTAATTACCATTAAAACTTCTGTATTACAGTCAAGGTCAACACCAAGTCTTTATATAACTTAAAACATTTCAACATCCTTTTTAAAAGCAACAGCAGTATTTCAGCAACACGTTCTAAGCAAAACACTTTCAGTCTGCCATATACAATGAGCTGTTCCTACATGTTTATTGCCACCAGTTGCATATTGTCCTCAGGAATAGGTAGAAGGAAGGCTAGACCTTCACAGATTCCAAGTCAGCTTATGTCGACCTAAATAAATACATCCAATGTAAGCAAGTATTTGACAATTAGGTTGTGGCTATGACTTCATCCTCATGCATCCAAAAGTAATAGCTGAGAATGCTTGAGGCTTTCCACTGACTGTTAAAAGATGTAAGTAGATCTTACGATTTTGACTGAGAAGGAAGAAAATAGAAAATTTTGCCTGAATTTTGCCCCAAGAAGATCATGAGGATATCCAAAGCAAGCAATGTATTCTGAAACAGAACCAAGCACATAAGCTTGAGTCAAGAGTCAAAGATGCATTTCTTACTTGTTTCCAGAGTTTCTTGATTGCTTCTTTTTGGTTTATTAGGAAGTAATTATCACCAGACTCCTATAAAGCAGCATCATTCCTCTGGTTCAAATTTTTCCAGAGTGACGTAAAACTATGACTTCAAGGTGGCCTATCTGTATCTACATTTACCATCTACTTGACAGCCATCTATTAATACAACATCTTTCTATCTAAACCACAGCCTATCTGTAGTCCTGAAGCACAACAAAAAAGAACTTAAAATTGTTTATTGCAACAACATAAACAATAGTAGACCCTATCTGTAAACTTTATGAAATACACCAATTCAAAACTGTAATTTTTTTAAAATCCTTTATTCTACTATAAGCACAAGTGACTTCAACAACATGGAAAGGAGAGCAGAAGGCAGCATGGATCAGTTGCCTACCGCTCCATTTGAAAGACAGTTTCTGAGTTGAACTGCAAACACAAACCCTAGCTTTTCTTCAGGGAAGGGAAACAAGTCATTAGTACACACTTGCTATGTAGCTACCTCTTCACCTGCATGAAAATGCTTTGCAAGTGCTACTGTACACACAAATTTATGAGTATACAAAACCAAAAGCCTCTTAAACTACTTCTGGAAAAAGATTTGCTGTTATGAGATTATGCAATTTCACTTATTGGATGTGATTTTGCAGCTGTTATTCTTGCCTATCACTTTCTCTAACTGTGACAAGCTGAACCTATAAAAATATAGTGCTTAAAAGACAAATAATCATTGTCTTGAAAACAACTTCATTTTCCCAGCATTCTCTTTCATTTGATCAAAAAGTATCTAGTAGTATTCTGCAACTGTGTTTTTTTTAATATCATCTATTGGTAGGGGATTCATCGTAAGACTTATTTACATTTCTAGAAGAGTCAGAAAGAGCTATCTTGACATTTGTTGGTGAAAGGGAGATTGAGAGGAAAGGAGGGCAAGAAACAGATCCTGATAGATAGCCTTTCCTGTCTACACTGTTTTGATTTCAGCTGAAGCTAGTATTAAAGCCAGAAGGCTAAACTAATGTAGAATTCTTTAACAGCCTCCTATTAAAAGCACTTGTTAAAAACTGCAGTGGTTTTCTGTTGTATGCAGAAGATAAAATTTATCCAGGAGATACCCTTCATTCCTCTTTACCCATACCCATTTGTTTCATTCAAGATAACCCAGGAGAAGTGGAAAAGATGGGAGGGTCCATCAAGATAAATCTTACATTAAAACTTACATTAGTATTCTCATGACCCAAGTGATTTGTCCAAGGCAACCCAAGAAGCAGTGGGTCATCTGCAATCAAGTTCTATCAAGCAGAAACCCAAGCAAATGAAAATTACTGTAACAAACAAACATCATTAGCAAACAATATGCTAATAGAAAACACAAGTCATGAAGTAATTCCATAGCCTCACCCAGATATAAGCAATTCCAATCCCCATCCACCACTGGTGCTATTTCTGGTGTTAAAAATTGAAGCTTGAAAAGTATTTCCTTTCAGAGCTAACCATTAAATTGTTCCAATTACATGGGCAAGGCAAATAAGGAGTCGTGACTGCTTTTTAAGCAAGTGTTTATATTTCACTACTGTTTAGTATTAAGTATAGTCTGAAACCATAAAAAAATAAAATGCATTCTTTTGTTTTAGTTGAAAAATAAAATATTTAGAAGCTTCAGAACACTTAAAAGTCTTCACTTACATTAGGAAAAAAAATTAATACACCACCACCAAAAAAAAATCTCAACCTCAAAAAACTGCAAGGTGCCATTCATTAACAAGCTTGCAAGGATACTAATAAGCAAATAATTTGTATTCTGCTTTCAGCCAGAATCACCATTAACTACTCTAAACTTCCAGACTGACTGAAAAGCAAATTTGCAGAAAATAAGTGATATTTGCACTTCTAAATATAGCAGAAAATCTTTAAGCCTTCAAAACATGACCACTGCTTACAACTGTCACCATGCTACCTCCACCCTGGATTAAGAACTAGCTAGGTAAGTTTCTTCCTGCCCCAACAGTTTTTCCACTTCCTAAGAAAACTAAGCCAGTCTCTTGCTGTCACAGGACAAAGTAAAACACAGGAGGTTCCTCCTGAACATAAGGAAACACTTTATTGTCAGAGTGACTTCCTTACCAGTTTTCCAGGCTATGGCTTTAAACTAGACAGCTATCTTGGAAGGGAGTTGGGTAAAGCAGTTGATTCCTAAAGAACTTGCATGTATTGCCTATAAGCATGCCAATCAATATTTTTCAATCTTGACAGTGGTAAAAATCTCAAACAGACCTGGTTTTCTTGGTGGATTAATTCTGCCAAAAATATAGACTAGTAAATTCCAATTCTCAGGTAGTCACTTAAAGTCAACCAAAAAACTAATCACACAGACCACTATAGAACCCAAAGAGATAACAGACCTCAGCTATACCAATAATTGTCTAAAAAATTCTAAAGCTTAAATTCAGCAGCCAGCAAACACAAGTGGTAATGCCTGCTGAAAAATGTGGACAGCTCTGGAAAAACAGCATTAATATTATTTTTGTTCAAGAATTTGTTAAAATTCATTCTTCATGGAGTGGTTAATTTTGGAAAGAAACCAGAGGACCTGGTTTTGAGTTTGTTTTTGGTTTTGTTTTTTTTTTTAAAAGACATGCCAGCAACAATAAATACAAACATACACACAGCAATTAGCAACATAACTGCTGTTGAGATCATATCTATGTCTGTGGACAAGTATGTAAGTACTCTGCAGATCTGACTCCAACCAAATTTAGTTTCTAACATAAGAAATAAGTTCTGAAATCACTTAAACATGGTGCAGTAGCTTCCACACAAGCTGCATTTGCTTTAGACCACTTGTAATTCATTTAAATTCAATTTAAGGTCCATCACCACTGCAAGAGTAATGTTCTTTGAGTACAGATGCAGGCAAAGCTATGCTATTAGCACCAGAATGTTCAATGATGTACTGTGCAGACACTACTGTAGTACATAACTCAGCCATCTTTATAAAGAGCCAATTAAGTTCTAAACCAGATAAAAGGTAAAATAACTTTAATTCATCTTATTTCATACAGCTCTTTACAGTATGAGCCACATTAAGAACTGCAGATGCCTCTTGGAAAAATATTTAAAGATATTTTTATAAGCAAACTTTCAAAACCACAGCTCATATAAATGCAGAAGAACTAAGCATCAAACTACAAGAAAAATAAAAGCAGGTCAAGCTCTCAAATTACAGGAGATAAGAATATAGCAATGAGTGCCACAGACAAGAGATTTCATCCCACTATTCATATGTAATAGATTAAGAACATGAAACTTTGAGAGGGAAGCAAAAAAGCAGGAAATAGAACATGTTCAATTGAGTATCTAGACAAAAGGGACCCAAAATGTCTTAAATTCTCGTAAGCTGTTCTACATAATCCAAAAGCTGCCTTCAGCACCTAACAAAGAGCTTGCCACAAATGAGGTTAAAAAAAAGTCAAACCTATAACAGAGATAGATCATTTTGCCTTCTTGAGGCAAACAACGATTGTCAGCCACAACTTTTCTATGTCAGAGACAGTTCAGGCTTATAACGCAAAACAGTTTGAATTGTGTAATTCATTGTATCTTTTAGCAATGAGTGCATTATGTTTTAATTACACTATAAGTTAGCAAACTATTCTAGACCACTTTTAAATATACACCATGCCATTTAAGACACGAACCCTAATGAAAATTTCTTGTTTTTTACAGACAGTTAAAGAATTGCAAAGAGTGCAGACTTCAGAAAAAAGGTGACTGTAACCAATTTTGTTTTTTATTGTTCAATGAGCATATTACCACCTATCCTTTGTAAAAGCAGCCTAAACAATCAAATCTGCTGTGACTAAGACCAATGCCTAGTACATACAAGACAGAATATTTTTAACTGCAGTATTTTTATGATTTAATGACTGGCACAGAATTGAACAAGACAAAGGTGTACTTTAACTAACACAGTATACTAACTTATTCTAATTAATGAGTTTAAATATTTTCACTTTAAATAGTATCAGTTAAAGCTCCAAATGAACACAGGTATGTTATTTTATTTGAAACCACACAACTCTTTAAGTTTAATCTCCTGGTCTCCAGGAAGACTCTTAAAGTATTCAATAGTACAAGCTTTAAGAAGAGGCAGCATGTCATATTAGAAATATTCTTGGTAACAGTTTATAAACCAAACTACAAGTATGGAGGTGTAATACAAACCTTTCATTTGTTTTGCTCTTCAAGGCAAAGCAATTCACTCTCACCAAGTAAACAGGCTGAACTGCAACACTTGCTCCATCTGTGCAACAGCTACTTTCTAGCACCATTTAGCCTGTAGAGTTGGTCTGCTTCATTGTTACCTTGTTCTTCTCCCACTCAAAGTGCATTTCTTTGTTCCTGAAGCACTTGTGTTAGTATCTGCAAGGACAGCCCTCCACCAACCCAAACACTACATTAGCTGTAGCTACCATACAAAGCTGAGCATAATAGACTTCCAAGTGCTGAGAGTTATAGGGTTAAATGACAGTAAAAACAAAACAAGAGTTAAAGCAGGCACAAAGCTAAATTGAAAGCTTTGGGCTAATGGATTAGACACAAAAAAGAAAAAAACTATGGGGAAGATAAGTAGTATTTCTTTCTGGTTATCTAAGTAATAATATATATGCCAAGTAAGAGCTACTATGGCAGGCAGAAGGAGCATTACAAAAGCAAGCACATCAAACAACAGGTTTACAAACATCAGGGGTTGCTTATTTTGAATTCATATTTCTATAACACTCCTAAATAAAGCTGAATTGGGGAAGAACCAAGAGCACCAATATGTACACAGTTTATTTATTTAATCTAGTTTAAACCAGAAAACCTCTGTTCCTCACCACATGAGAAAAATCACAACATTCATCCAAACACTTTGTCCTAAACATCAACATCCTTACAGACAATACAATAAAAATAAACCGTTATGCTTCAGTAACACTACAGTGGGGGGAATTCATTTTCCAATTATGTTTTGGGTTTACACTCATGCTGCCAGATGCCTTTATATCTGTGTTTCTGGAGGAAAAAAATTCTCTATAATGAAGGTATTTTCTCTACCCAGAGGCCAGCTCACCTTACCTCCGAAAACCTCAACTTTTATCAGCTGTTCACACAACAAGCAGCTGCGGAAGTATGGAAAACATTAACACTGGCAGAAACAGAAGGCTGACAACTACTTCATATGCACACTGCAAGTAAGTCAAAGCATACAAGTATTTCAATATCAAAAGACTTTATCCTCCCTATCACACCTGTTTTGTTTGAGCCTTCAAAATTAGTCTGCCTAAACAGCATAAAGGTAACTAACATCAATGCCAAAAATAAGCTATCCCCCTTGCCAACGGCTAAAGTGAAATGTGAGATCATTAGAGAAGAATAGCAGTCATTGGCACACAGTTAATGATGGTTTTCCTACAGGGCCTGTTGCTACTTTAAGTAAAACAAAGCTAGATGAACCAATATAACAGGATAGATGTATACCAAATCTAAACACTGACACAAAAAGAAAAATGTTATCAGGTATGCTCAAAAAGTAACTAATTTCCAGTGAATTGGCTAAAAGTCACAGATGCTCTTCACCTGCTGTATTTTTCTCCCAGATTAACCTACCAGTTATGCTACAGTTACTAGTTTGACATTTGATTTCAAGTATAAACTTCTAATAATGGCCAAGATACAGCATATGCATCTTGTCTTCCGTGGAAATACATTTTTTTCCTAAGTGACCAGGCTGAGTGAATCTATTCCAACTTTCAGCTGAGGTTTCTCCTTTTGTGTTATTTTCCATATGCAACAAATTAAAGCAGACTTAACAAAAATGTGCCCAACTCTATTCATAATAACCATAACAAAAAGAAAAAACACTTCAAAAGCTTGCAGTGATTGGGAGCATACCTCAAGTTTGTAGTAATTCAGAGTTGAAAGATTTCAAAAGGTTCATAACCATCATATCTACTGAAGTCAATGTCATATGCTGCTTCCAAATAGGTGGTCTAAGTGTCAAGTGTCTCTTCATAACAAACATCATAAAATCATAGAATGGCTAGGGTTGGAAGGGACCTTTAAGATAATCTAGTTCCAACCCCGGGACATCTTCACTAGATCAGGTTACTCAGGGCCCCATCCAACCTGGCTTTGAACACTTCCAGGGATGGAGCAGCCACAACTTGTTTACGCAATCTGTTCCAGTATCTCAGCACCCTCACAGGTAACAATTTTTCCTATTGTCTAATCTAAATCTCCAACCTCCAAGTTTGTCACCATTTCCCCTTGTCCTCTTGCTATGCACCCATAGGCTGCTTCAGAAATTGGAAAGCTGCTAGAAGGTCACCCTGGCGCATCCTCTTTCCCAGGCTGAAACCTGGAAACCTCAATTTGCTCAGCCTGACCTCATAGGGAAGGTGCTGCAGCCCTCTGATCATTAAAGTTGCTCCCCTCTAGAGATGTTCCAGGAGATCTTTGTCCTTCACATTTTGAAAACTCCAGAACTGGACACAGTACTCCAGGTGTGGTCTCAGAAGTGCAAAGTAGAGGGGGAGAACCATCTCTCTCAATGGACTGTCAACGCTTCTTTTGATGCAGCCAAGACACAATCGGCTTTCTGGGCTGCAAGCACACACTGACAGCTCCTGTTAAACTTTAGGTCCACCATCATTCCGTAGTTGTTCTTCTCAGGGCTGTCCTCCATCCTTTCTCCTCCCAGTCTGTATTCATGCATGGAATTGCCTTGACCCTGCTGCAGAACCTGGCACCTGTCCTTGTTGAACTTCACGCAGTTTGCACAAGTCCACTTTTCAAGCATGTGGTTCAGGTTTCCCCATGTCTTTCCCAACTGCCATGCAAGTAGGGAGGAAGACATGGAAATGAACAGAAACTATCATGAAGTTTAATGAGAAGCAGAGTGTGGACCAGTATGTTCAGCATAATATATCACTTGGTACAGACTTTTCCTTCTTCTAAGGATGCCAGCATTTCCAAAACTACACAGCTTTTAATTTTTTTACTAAGCATTCACAATGGTCTAAATAAAAAACAGATGCTACTATTGAAAAAGACTTTTTCATACACATGCTTGAATGAACATTGATGTGAAAACCCAGGTTTCAATATTATACACATACCATCTGTTTGCTTTATCACCGATGAAATACTATTTCTTAAAGATTCAGACTAGTCAATTTTCTGCCAGTTGCTTCTGCCTAACTATTGGGAGGTAAAACTGATCTAGTACTCACACTCTGAACCTGTAATGGATACAACTTGATGGAAATCTACCAAAACACTGCACACACACAGGTTCTTCTAGGACGCATTTAGCAGAAACTGCAAGGTACAAGTAATTTCACAAGTCCCACCTCCTAGTTTGTACTTTTTTTTCTTTAAAGATTGATACATTTAAAGATTACTTGACGAATTAAACCTGCCACTTGCACAGCACAGCTGACAGGAATTCTGGCCTGTTTTCTATTAGCACCAAAATGCATAAAACTACATGAGCAGTTTCAGTAGCTGCAGTTGTTTTATCACATCTCCCTTCTATTTGCAAAATGTAAAATGCAAAAGTTGTCTTAAACTTTTCTACTAGATCGAACAACCTTGTATGACTTGCCTTACTTCAGCAACAGAAACTGCAAAGGCACAGCTAGTGGCACATTGATCGTTTCACTGCCCTGTGGACAGTATTCCAAATACAACTGTAATGTAATCAACAGGGCTTTATACCCCTTGCTGCACAGCAGTCAGCAGTCCTTCAGGAAGGTGGTCTGAAGAGAGGAAATCATAGCAAGCACCTGACATGCAGCAGCTTCTGGCCACACACCCACCAGCATCATTCTCACTTCCAGTTGGTGTGAAGAAATTTACATAATGCCTCAGGAGGGTTTTGGCAAGAACGGCAAGTGCAAGTCAGGATTCCTGAAGCAGTTCTGCAAAATTCTGAACACGTGAGCAGATCTGTATGCAAAGAAGTAGGTACATTCTTTTGGTACACTATTTCTTCAGTCAAGTTCAGGGCTGTGCTGAGAACATCCACTCTCAGCTGTCCATTCCATTAAGGAACATCAATCCAGTAAGTTATAAGTTGGACAGGTTTGAGGAGATACTCAACTGTAGTGTACAAAAACACCAGTGGTTTACTTTCTAAGTGCCTTTCCAATAAAATACTGTTTTTCCACTGAGGCAAGGATATGAAAAAAATGCAACCTAAAATACTTTTTTCTAGATCAGCTTGAATCCACATCACAATCTTGGCTTTTTGTACATACAGTAATTAAAGTACACACATCCACCCACCGCAGATTAAATAAGAATTTCATGAAGATAAAGGAAGCCTGCAAGCACTGTTCCTTTCTTCTTTCTCCACTCATGTCTGATAAGCTTTCATCCTTCCTGTAGTTGTTCTTCTGACACTGAATATAACATCTAAGATTCAATATTGAACACTTTTGTTTTATTTGACTAGGTTTAAAGAACTTTGTGTTACTTGTGTGAACTGTTCTTTTTGCTATTTGATATTTTCATGTAAGCAACAGTATGGTGTAAAGCTGTACGGAATAACCTGTTGTGAACAGCTAGTTTCTCCTGATGGTATTTGTCTCCTAAATAGCAAAGAGGAAGCAGCAATAAAGGGGGTTGAGTGCTTAAAAGGCAAACAGTCATGAAACTAATTGGTTAAAAAAGTGAGAGACAGATACACTAGACTTCTCTTTACTCTCTGAAGTAGACAGGAGTTCAAGATGGTCTTTCTTTAACAAATTTGTCTTGCAGAAATAACAGTCAGCTTTACAGAAGTAAGCCTCAAGCATACTGTGACTGAAAGGAGCCATCTAATTTTATTAGAATGTTAGCAGTGGGGAAGTAAAGATATCAAACTAAGTAACTAAACCGTCCTCAAAAAAGAAAAATTTTGTTTGAGCACCTACATAAACATACACAACAAGCACTATCTAGAGAGGTTAGGAAGGTACTAGACGCTTAAATTAGAGCTGGAGGTCATGCAGGCACCCTTCCAGCATCAGTCAAGGGAGAAAGGTATCCTCAAGTTCTTAACAGTTCAAGGACAGTCTCCCCCTCATGCATGCCTTCAAGAGTCTAACAGCCACAACTATCTAGGCACTGCTACAGAAGGGTTCTAGGAAGTTAGTAATCCCAGATCAATCCTCATACTTTGAGGCAGACAACTGCTGAAAGCAAGCCAGTAATAAACTTTCATCTATTGGCTAAAGCCACCTCTCACACACAGGCCCATAAAAAGTTCATGAAATCTTTATGCTAAAGGAAAGACATTTTTACCCTGAAAATACTCAGCTGCACTGTGTAAGCAGGCAAGACAGATTCCAAAACAATTCTTCCCTCCAACAATTATGGGTAAGCTTACCTCTGCATAACTAGGTCCATCTGGAATAGATCACACATCAGCTTTGAGTCCTGAAATCAGGTCATTTTAGTACATACGCCTCACTTACTAGAGCAGCTGTCTGTCATTTAGCTTCCACACTAAGCAAGTTATACAAAAACACCAACCTTCTGCTCAATAAATGATCTACTCTTGTGGAAGCAGTAATGATACTGGAACCCTACAAAACTATTTTAGGCTCTCAGAGCCTAAAACAACAAAAGTCTTCAGTTTATAAACACTAAGGGGTTTTCTCTGCTACAGGCTACACTACAAACTTGACCTGAGATCCCCAAGTCATCTCCACCATTTCCTTCTAAAGCATTATTACTAGATAAACAAGACAAATGAAGCCTCTGCTATACCACCATGACCTGCAAACACAGTAAGACTGTTTAATGGCAACAGACCAAAGTCCAAGAAGCAAACAGGAGACCTCCAGCTCATTCTTAGCTCAGCAGGCCTAAACAGACAAAATCTGACACTTTAGGAACTAAAGCATATACTTACGAAGGAAGATAAACATAGAACACATCTGTTCAAACAGGTACATAAGGAGAACATACCTATAGGTATGCTGAAGGTCAGCAACGTCTCAAAAGATGATAGCTAAAAACTTTGAAAGCAAAACCAAGCTTTGGCAGTTCTATATAAAAATAAGAACTGTTTGCTGTGCAGATACAGAGAGAAACTAACATGTTCCACTGCAGTAAATAGTTATGTATTTCCTTCCCCTTTTCTGTACCCAACATTTGCCTGGCTTTCTCTTAATCAACTGGCAAAGCGTGTGAGGGTTACTCATCACTTGGTGACGGTTTTGTAATAGAGAAAAACATGTGGATTAAGAGATGTGGAAGACTACGCATTCAATACACCAAATTCACAAGCTGGGCTCAGGAAAGGCCTGTGCTGCTCTTTCTGAAACAAACAGGCTACCTTTTGTCACAGGTGATTACTAAGTACACCAGTCATCTCCTTTCCCCCAAACAACAGTAAGGGCTTCATGATCACTTTAGGCCAGACTAAGTGTGACTGAGAGTATGAGCCTACCCTTCTCAGTGCCATCTTGCACTCACCCCTGCCTTGAATCAAGAGCAGCATTTTCTTGGCTAATGAACCAGATAAAACTCACCCAACAAGATCCAAATTCATAAGCAGACCAGTCATCTTGCTCAGCACACAGCTCCACAAGCCCTGGCACAAGCAGCAAGCCTGAGGAGAACTGCAGCGTCCCCTTGACAGCAGTCTGCATTCAAGCCAGCCTAAAGCAACCACATAACTTCACCCACTGTGTGTTATTCCCCCTGAAGTCTGCAAATGGCAATAATAAAAAAAAAATCTCCAAAATACAAGTTTATAAGCACAGCAATGCACATTTTCTGCTCTAACAGTTACACAGTGAGGCACAGAGCAGTAAATGAGTCACACCAGAGCAAATGAGTTAGTTATTTCATTTACCATATTCATGATTATAGAGTGTTTCACAATGAATAACATTTATTCTGATAGGCCTGTTCCAAAGTTCATCCATGGAGGAGTATACTGAGTAACAAGAGGGAGCAAGTCTGCTGAAATGGAGGTAGACTCCTGCACTCACAAGCACATTGTGCTGCTATATCAGCAGCTTTGCTTAGAGCAGTAGGGTGGGTCAACCTGGAATTTATCTCCTTCCTGAAAGAACAAAGTGACTAAAATTACTGCCAAATTGTAACTGGAAATAAATTTTCAGTGTCTCAAACTTTTACAGCATTTGTAATCTTACAGTCTTTTTCAGGCACCCCAAGGTTACCAGCCTTGACACACACAGTTCAGGCTCATGGAGACCCAGTACTATCATGCTAGCATGCCCAAGACAGGCTTATTCAGCTGTCACTACCAGTGGACATTCCTATCAGACCTTATACCACATACTGATAACAAACCTCACAACAGCCCTCTACTCAATCTTGTGGGAAAACAAATTGATCAAAGGCCCATCAGTGGTTTTGAACATGGGAGTACAGCTCAGTATTAACAGTAGGGTGCAACAGACAAGCTGAAAGGCCTCTCCCACCTGTGCTTAACTTTATGGTGGCAACTTACACTGTACGTTTCCAGCTACTGATGACTGACTAAACTGCAGACCACCTTTGCCGAAGTCCCACCTCCAGCTCACCCTGCAGATGTACTACATTCTGTTCTGCACTTGAGACAAACACCAGCTGCAATACATGTGGATCTACTTGGACTTTGTCTTATTTGCTTGCACCATGTTAACCCATCTTCATGCTCTCACTGCCAAGTCACTGAGTACCATTAAGCATCACTGAGTACACCAAGGTCTTTGTCTGGAATGTGGTTCTGCCACTGGGCTTTTGCTGGCTTCCCACGCACTGCATCACATTGGAGACCTTGGTGAGAACCATCCCCAAGGGCATTTGTTCTGAACAGATTTCAGAATTTGCATTACTTCACCTCTCTAAGTCAATGATTTCCAGATTTTCATTGGCTTCTGTGGTTCTCCTTTTACTTCCTAAAATAATACCTTGGTGTCTCATTGCACAGTCACCCTCTTCTGCTTCTTCCTTTCAGCAGATGTTTCTCAACACTTTATTCTTAACTTCCTTTTATCATTTGATGAGGGAAGATAGATAGTGTAACAGACAGGATTCACATAAGTTCATGCCCATGATTCACATCTTTTCATTTGTCCAGTCCAACATTTCACTAACAATTATTTCATACTGAGTAATCAGCAAGTTACAGCTTTCATCTTATTGCCATGTTGCTCCATTCAAGCTTATTGTATAGCCTGAACATTTAGCTTTCTAACCATATTAGCACTTTTCCTAGCCCCCCTATTCATACACAAGTCCCTCCTTCTAAACAAAAAAAAAAAAAAAAAGTTCTTTTGAGCAGTCTTCTGATCACCACTCCAGCAACCTAAAATTTGCTGCTTCTTTCCTCTTCCTATTTCCTAGCTTTGTTTAAAAAAAAAAACACTTAAAGCAGTGTATCACTCTTCACCAGGTTCTGGTCTTTGCTCACTGCATGCCCCCATTCTTATTCTAAAGTCAGAAAAATATAAGCCCTATATATTGCAAAAAGTAAAAAAGAGCTTCTTTGTTGTTCATGAGTCTGGGTACCACAAACATAAGCTAGTGTAGAACAAAAAGGTCTCATTTTGCAATATATAGTCCTTTACAATTAAACTATGTATTGCCTGTTCAGGAGAATTAAATCACAACTTTCCTTTGTCTTACACTACAAGAAACTCAGTTATATTCTATCATCTTCTTTAATGCATATTTCACCTCTATGAATAAATCTGTTCTTGAAACAGTCTGCTAAATTAAATCACAGAATCATCAGTTGGAAGGAACCTCAAGAGATCATCAAGTCTATCCTGCCCCAACAAAGCAGAAGTGCCTAAAGCACACTGCACAGGACTGCATCCAGGCAGGGTTTGAGTATCTGCACAGGAGACTTCTCATCCTCTCTGAGCAGCCTGTTCCAGTGTTCTGTGACTCACATGGCAAAGTTTCTCTTTACTCCTATGTGAAACTTGTGTTCCAGCTTTTGCCCATTCCTCTTTGTCCAGTCACTGAGCACATATGAAAACAGTCTGAAATCATCCTCCCTGCATCCACTCTTCAGGTATTTATAGGCCTGGTTCAGGTCTCTCATTCTTCTCAAGGGTAAACAGCCCCAGCTTTCTCAGCCTTTCCTCATAAGAGAGATGCTCCAGGCTTGCAATCATCTTTGTTGCCCTCCGCTGGACTGTCCCCAGCTGTTCCCTGTGTTTCTTCAGTTAGACAGGCCAGAACTGGACACAGTATTCCAGAAGAGGCCTCATCACGACAGAGTAGAGGGGAAGAATGACCTCGCTAGACCTGCAATCCACATTCTTCCTAATGCACACCAGAATACCACTGGCCTTCTTGGCAAGAAGGGGACATTGTTGGCTCATAGTCAGCTTGCTGCTTACCAAGATTCCAAGATCCTTCTCTTCAAGGCTGTTCTCCAACAGTAATCAATTACCATAATAATGGTAGAGCCTCTAACATGACTCAATATAAAAACCTTGTCTGACAAACACTCTTAAAATTATAAAGTCAGCACTTTCTGAAAAGCAGAGTGTTTCCTATGTGCATCAGATACATCTCATTATAAAATCAAAGTCAAGATCTATGGCTGAACAGAGAGAACACCCATCTCATAACTTTAAACATGTATTACAAATTCAAAAGCTACAGGACATCTAAGTCACAGTTTGGAAGCTTTCTTATTTTGTAGGAAAGAACCCATCAGCTTCAGTACCTTCATTAATAACCATTTTCAGCAGACAACAGAGAAAGAGCAATCACATGGAAGGAGGTTATTCAGGCTATAGCCTCTTTAGAAGCATCCCTTCGGGTAGAGGTTGAAAAGCTCACGTAGAACCCTGATATTAAGTGTCACCACTACCCTATTTCTCCTTCTAGCCGCTCATCTATAAAGGTCAGCCCAACATTTTACTACTTCTCCTCAAGGAGATCTAATGAGACAAACTCTTGTTTAGTCCTGAACACTTCTTCAGTCCTGCCAGCAGTCACATTTATCATCTATACAGCTACCTAGAAATCAAGCCTGTTAATTATTGTCAGAATACAAAACAATGTAAAATTTGGTCACTGAAAGTCTACATGTAAAGCTAAATGGTATGATGTTTTTAAATGTATGTAGCACTAATCAAGTTATTCTCTGCTTTATCCCATCAAACAGCCACAGCATTTTATATCAAGTCCCAATCCTAGACACCACATATCATGCATTAGTAGCCCTTTTAGCTGAAATAATCTCTACTAATTATTGCATTTAGATTTGCCCAGGAAAGCTTCATTATGGCCCTCACATAACATAGTCTACAATAACAAAAGCTACACATTTTATGTCATATGCATTTCTCTACTCTAGAAACAGAAAAAGGGAAGTTACGTGCTTCTGTGCCACACAGCCTCTCTAAATCCAAGCACAGAATATAATGGACTTGGTATTTTACCCCCAAGACATTAATTTTGCAAAGTTTCACTTAACAACCTAAATCAATGGAAAAATTGAGACTTGTTCTGCATGTACAGTAGCAGCACTGCCAGTTGTCCCAGCTGTCATTGGTTATAACACAGTATTTCAAAACAAAAGCACTCCAGGTTTACTTTCTTTAGCTAATAAAGTAAACAATTCATTTAGACTATTGATTTTTGCCTGTTCTTGAACTTTTGAAATCAGCAGACTCAGCAGTATTGTCTTGAAGAGTACAAGCCATGCTTACTGGTCTCAGTGACCACAATAAATACATAAACACATATTTTTACTAAGACTACTTTTCACCCTTCTGAAATAATGCATTGTATTCCATAAACAGGAGAAGCAAAATAAATACAACATTGAGGCAACTGCTGCATAAGTAATCAATCATATATTGTAAGGTTCTCTGCTCAACTTTGCTGATTGGCTCACATTTTCCAGAAGACTCCAAGGAAATTATCTGCATTGTTCGTATTTGTTAATTCTTAGTACAGACATTTTATCTGCTACCTTTTCAGAGTTCAAGCTGCAAAAATGATCAAATACCAAGCATATGAAGCCCATCATTAATCACTAACTATGGATTGAACTTCAGGCTAATACCAGAGTTCAGTGTAGAAATTAAACGCTAAAAATGAAACTTACCTGACAAGAGTAAACTAGATTTGCTGAAAAAAAATTTTGATTCCTTGTACACACAGCTGAACACTGCTATGCAGAGAGAAGACAGACCAATCATATAGAAGTACAAAAGGCAGATGCAGTGCATTTAAGCCAAAGCATTGCTTTTAACACAAGTTTAACAATACAAAAATAATACATGCAAACCTGATTCTCTTTGTAAATTCTTCTCACTCTTTATAAACCGTATAAAACAGTTTATCCAATTTGAAGTGTCTCAATGGTCAAATGTTGTTTTATAATCCATACAAATTAGTCAGCTACACAGCTCATGCAATCCCTGCACTGTATTTGAACTACTACTGGCTGTCAGTAACCAGTTAGCAGTTAAACTTGTCATTTGTATAGCAAAGTGCCTCATTTCTTAGAAGTCATACAACTGTGCAGCATATGATTTTGCCGCCTTTAAAAACAATTGTTTGAATACAATTCACATTTATTTCCCCCCCCAAAAATCCCCACTATTAAGATACATTAATGCCTACATCTGTGAAATTTCCTTCTATTATGCCATTCCCATCCCATATGTTTTTCCAGCATTTCTATAATATGTTAAAGGTTTAACACCAATTAACAATGAAAGATGACTTGTATAGACAGATAGCTAAATAAAGCAGAACAAAAGATAATTCACTTGCATTTTTAACATACACAGTAAATGAGCCTGATTTATCTTCTGATCAGCTAGCTCTACTAGTATGAATTTAAACTCAATGACAAGTTTTCCTTCATCCTTCTAATTAATGTCAGACCTTCTCACGCATTTTCAACACAAAAATTTCCAGATACACTAGGACTGTCAAATGTACTCAACTGTAATAAGTAATAAATGGTAAGAAAAAAAATTAAAAAGGAGAGATTATTTTTTTAAGTATGTGATGGTACACATTGCAATTACCTGTTAATGATTGTTTTCCATCACAATTTATTTTTCATTATTCAGAAGCATTTAATAAGCCCTTAGCAAGAAGCCCACATTAAGAAAAATACTTCAGTCTACACTGCATTGTGTCAAACTACAAAGTCTTTAGTACAAATACTCGGCTCCTACAGAAGGCCTTTTATCACTTCTGACTTAACCCCAAAGGAATTCTCTATGCTGTAGTTACTGTTAGAAGGCTACACTCCTCCTGTTTCCACATTTGCAGAATTAAGTCAGAAAAAATTATTTTAAGATAGTGACTCACATCACAAGTTTTCTAGACAAGTCTTCAGTAGGGGGGCCAAGGCAACAAAGACTAGATGGATATTGCTATTTCATCAAAGGACAGCAGGATAGAGCACCACAAGGGCATCACATAAATCATGGTAATTGGCATGCAGCTAGAAGGAGAATGCAAGCCAGCATACAGTACCAGCCAACATCTATAGTGATTCAGGTCACAGAAGAATATACAGCCATGTCAAAAGCCACATACATACACAATTGAGAAGTATTTTACACAGGTAGCCTAAGATAGTAAACAGAAGAAAAACTGGAAGTTCAGGGAGACAGATCTCCCTGAACGACATATCAGTTGTTGGAAAGTACTCAAGTATTCACATACTGTCAGGCTGACTACATTCCAGGCAATCAATCAGAATTCACATTAAATATGTACCCTTGCTGCACATGAAAGCTCTTTAAAATTTCAAATTAGTTTCTGTCACAGGCAGCTTATTCATAAATTAGGGTAGCACTTGTCAGTTAAAAGTGTGGTCTTCTTTTAAAGATGCAGAAATTCTTCTATCTAATCCCTCAGGAAAACTGACTGAGGAGAAAGAAAGTTGAGGTATGTCATCTACATTCCTGCACTATCATAACTTTACACTCATTTTGTTACACTATTACAAAACTTCATGATGTGGCACAACATAGTAAGATTCCCTAAACAGCACGCAATCTTTAAATTGAACCCATTAAGACACATCTTAATAGTGTGCCATCTAAAATACTTTGTCTTTAATCAGTAAAAACCACAGTATGTGATATATTCCTTTTCACTCAAAGCAGGGTTTTTTTAACTAGGACCAGAGTACTACATAAATATTTAATTTTACCAAATTCTTTTAAAACAAAACAAGCAAATTATACAGCAAAACATTACCCAATTTTTAAGAAAACCAGTTTGACCCATGTTGACTTTTAAGTGGTTCCTGCCTTCCCCAACACACAGAATTTTCCTTTTAATTGTTTGCCTCTGAAAGTTAAGAGTACAGACAGAGAGCGAGCATGCACAGGCATCACTTGCTGGCATGACAACTGGCTCAAATTCAAGAACTACTACATCCCAAAACATCTGATCATATACAGAGATGGAGTCACTTTCTAAAACAGAAAAGCTAGCTAGGAAAACAAAAATCCTTCACTCAGAAGTGAGGAAAGCTTTAAAGTAAGGGGTAAAATAAAACATAAGAACAAATAACTAAAGAATTTTGTTAGGTTAACCCAAAATGCAGTCCTTATAGAAGACTCCAGGCTTAAAAAACTGATAGAATGCAATTCATAATTTACTTTCACCTTATAAACAAAAATTCTACAGTTATATTGACACCATTCTATTACATCTACTAGTCATAATTACAGAGGAATAGAGTGTTTTATTATCGTATCTTGAAATAATTCTCAAATGCTTACTTCCTATTGAAAAACAGATTACATATTTTCAGAAAGACTGCAAAAAGGCAAGAGCTGATTTACACATTTAGTGAAATGGTGTTGAAAGAAAGAGTATCCGGAGTTCAGGACAGTATCAGAGCACACACTGAATAAGAGTTTGCACATTCTCCAATTTATGCATCATATTCCAAATGTAAAAGGAAACTGGAATGCCTTCAGATGTTACCCTTTCAGAAAGAAATATTTTGTTACTTACTTTTTTCTATTCTGGAGACTGAAAACACTGAGAGGTTTTTCCTAAATCAAATTGAAACTGGAACTAATGAAGACATTTTTGCAAGATTCTAGTACTTTGAATCTAAGTAAAAAGAGTTAAGCGAAAAGTCAGACATTTGTTCCCTGCCCCAGCACAAGACTGTATTAATAAATTCTGAATTACTTGTTTTAGTCATACATTTTTAGCCAAACCAAAACATTATGATGACTGCAGAAGACACCATGCTTGTTCCTTCAGCATAAATTTCTCCTTCTCAAACAGGCAGTTTAACAAAACTGTTTCCCTTGGAAAAAGGTCACTACACACACCAGGGTAATTTGGTATCACAAAAGGCCAAGAAGTTAATGAAAATCACAGTGCTTACATCTCCACAAATGATAGCCTTTGTTATGCCATACAAGTCAGTATTCCTTGCATTAAGTAAAAACTTTTGCTGTATCTATGTGTCCCACTGGTTTCACCCACAATTAAGACAGATTTTGCATGTAGCAGACACGATAATCTTCACTAACAAGAGACCCATTTCAACTCACAGCACAAAAGTGTTTGTGCCAGCTTTGCTAATGAAATGGTTTTGTCAACAAAATGGTGTTTCAAACATACCTTTGGCACTAAACTAAGCCCTGAAAGAAGAGAAGTTACATTGTTTTACTTGCTCTACAATTTCAAGTTATTCAAAGGCAGATGGAAAAAGCAATTACAACTAGAATCACAATCCATTAAAAGAACCCAGAATTTGCTGACTGCAATATAAACTTCCTCAGAGATACATGTAGTAGTTACCACCATGATCTTGTAAAGCTTACTCTTCTTCCTGGTGAAAAAAAACCAAGAGGTGATTTTGAAAAAAAGCAACAATTTTTTGCTCATATTTTAAAACAACCAAAAATTAAAGGGAGAGTGGGAATAATCAGCTGTCACAACAGATGACAGCAATACCTCTGAGTGAGAGGATAAGTAATTCTTATTAAAAGAAAATTGGTTAAAAAAAACCTCAAGTATTCTACTTCATTAAAGGAAAAAGACCAAACATCCAGGGAGCACCAGCCTTTATTTTATTCTTAGAGAAAAACCAAGTCAAATTTCTCAAGTATTACCACCAAGGGAATTCATAAAAATAAAGTCTGCAGCTCTTTGCTGCTGCTGTTCAGCTGAACCCTCTTCCACAAGGCAGTTTTCTCACTCACCCTAGGAACATTAAATTCTGGAGCTGTGCTAAGTTGCCTGTCACTTAATTCTTTACATTATTTTCCTTCTATAGGAGTCTCTTCCCTACAACTCACTCCCTTGTCACTTACACCTTTGTAACTACAAAGACTCATGCCACCTTGTAAAGTACTGTAATATCTTAAAGGACAGTCTGTATGAGCAAGCAGAGTTTGTGCAACAAACGCAAACAACCTCAAATTACAGGCAGACAAGGATACTCTAGGAGTACCTACATTACATAACAAAAAGCCACTTCAAGTACTTCTACAGTGGATGCAGCTACAGCACTAAAGCCAAGCTTTTCAGCACTACAGCAAATGCAGCTTCGGTCTTTCCCCAAGCAAGACGAGTCATACCAGCAGAGGCACGAAGTCTTGGTTTTTTCCTTCTCCTACAACAGCTACACTACTGGCTCTAGCCAGGTCAACCGTGCTATTGCAGATCACACTTTTTCGTAACCTTGACAGCCACAGCTACAATACAGTACTATATACTATATTCAGATCTAACCTCAAACTAAATACACACTTTACCATATCCAGGCACCTTCACAAAACTGGCTAAAGAAACAGTTAATTACTAATTTTCCTTACAGATTGTTCTATTTACTCAAACTGTTTTCAGGTTTAGACTGATTTTCACTAAAAATACCTGGCTCAATATATAATACACATGGTAGAAAAAGCTCCGTTTTATTCAGATGAAAAGTTTTGCTTTAGAAAAAGCATTCTGGTGATATTTTTTGACTAAACCTAAAAAAGAAAACTCTCCTTGTCTAATCGAAACCTACCAAAAAACTATAAATACACTGATAAATTAGATGCAAATGGGAGTTTTGGATAAAAATATTTCAAAATGTAGATACACTAATTATGACAGGACAAAGTCCTTCAACTTCAAAACAGGCTAGCAGACAACTTTACCGCTTGATCACTAATAAAATTTTGCATATCACTAAGATGTCATTTTCCTTTTATTTAGAAGGTTTTTTCTGTCACACACAAAATGAAATATGTGGCAGTGCAAAGCACAATCACATGAATATTTTTAGCAGTGTGCAGACAAAGTTCTTAAAATTCTCCATTAACAGTTTCCATTACTCATACTGCCAAGAATATAAGTTCACATTTATACTGTCACTAAACATGCACATACCTAAACTCAACATTTAAGTTTTCCTCAGTGCTATATAATCAACTCTACCACAGGGATCTAGTCCCATTCTCCACCCACGTTGCTCACTCCAGTTGAATTTGTTTCAACAGATGTACCTTTCGCTTCACAAGTTAGTATCCTGCTGGCAAGAATTACCTACCCAAATGACACAATAACTTTCATAGAGCAAGACCCAGCCTACCCATGGTCTACACAAATACCTGACCAAAGACCTCTGTCCAAACAACTGACATGTAACGTATCACTGGATTTTCACTACTATTTATTTGTAGCCTTCTAAATGAGCCTCACATAGGTTGGGGAAAAAAAACCAAACATCAGCAAAGCAAATGTATTTCAGCAGTAGGTATATTATTTGTTTGGAATGTGTTTAAGGGCTCCAGAAACAGCAGTCAACACTGAGGTCTATTCCACTGCTGAAAGCAAGCACAGCAAAGCCCACACTGAGTGTCTGTCTCCTAAAAACGACTACATCTTTTATTTATCGCCCCTTGGCTTTATTTTTACAGTGAATTCCTGGCTTAAATGTAATAAGCCAAGAAACCCTCCCTATGTGCACTCCTGTCATTCCTCATCACTTGTGAACAAGATCAAGTGCAAGCAAATGGGGGAAAAATATCTCAGCACTTTCAACTAAATTAAAAAAAAAAACCCTACTTCTGGTTTTGCCAGTCCTGAGAAACCACAGATGCACCTCAGAAAGGGAAATCCAAAAGACGAAACTCATAAGAAAGTTAGATTATTATTGAAAACAAAAAATAATACACTGCAGTCCCTCTAGGCAAAATGGAAGGGCACCGAGCTTAGGAGCAGGGACCCAGCTTCCCTTCGGGAAAAAAAATAAATACACGACGGCATGTTTGCAAGCTGCCCGACAAGTCATACGTGCAGTGGACCGGTCTGATGTTCCGGGGGAGGGGGAAAGAATCCCGGCGTCCCCCCATATACACCCCAAGCTGCCGCCACCAACAAAAGGCAAGCAGCAGCTTCTTTTGTCTGGCTTCCCCTTTTCAGGGGAGGAGTGGAAACGACAGAAAACTGGGGATTAAAAAAAAAAAGGCACAAATAAACACGAAAATGAGAACAAAGTGGCCGGGTCGCACAAAGAGCATCAACAGCCACGAAGGGATGTGAGGGCCTGTCTCTGGAGGGGCGGTTCCGGAGGCACCCCCGGCACACAGCCGCCCAAAAGTGGGGGGGAACGCACCGCTGAAGCCCTTTAAACACAAGCAGGGAGGAGTTAAGCACGAGCACCCGCAACGGGTGAAGAGCAACGGCAGGCAGCAGGGCTGGGGGGGGGAAATAAGTGTATTGTTCCAGGAGGAGGAAGAGCAGCGTCTCCCCACCCCCGCTCCGTTGTTAAGAAGCAGGTCATGCTAAATCAGTGTCCTCCGCCCCGATACCCCCCAGGCGGGGCGGATCGTGCCCGCTCCCTCCAGCTCGCTGCCCCAGAAATGCCTTTGTTCCACGATCTCCCGCTGCCGGGGTCTCGCTTCGCTTTTATGGGTTCATTTTGGACGGCGGCATATCCCGCCTCCCTCACGTTCGCCCTTCTGCTGATTCATTTTCACCGGCGGTGCCCCCCGGGATGGGGGTACGGCAGCGACTCATAATTGTGGCTGGGGGTGAAGCGATGACCCGGATTACCGGGGGTGGGCACTGGGAGGGGACAGAGCGAAGCGAGATTACACGGTCTGGATTACTAGGAGTGGGCACGGTGCGGGTAAGGTGGCGAAGGGCAGTGGGGAAACCCGCCAGTTGGCGGAGGCCGTAGCCGTGTCACTGAGAGAGGGAGTCACTCCATGCCCGGGGTAGAAGGGGGAGGAGACCAGCGGAGGAAGTTGCCCGTCCCGCATTACAGCCTCACACGGGACGGGCCCCGGGACAGGACCCCCGCCGTGGGAGACGCTCGGAGCAGCGGGGTAGCTGGCGAGAGTTGGGTCGCGAGCGGAAGACACACATGGGGAGACCCGCAGCCAGGGAGGCCTGGCCGGTGACTCACCGACTTGCAGGACGTTATCGACGCAACCGCCGTCGAGCAGAGCAATGCCCCTGCGGAAGGGCAGGCGAGTCTCGTCGGCGGCAGCGACGGCGTCGGCAGCCCCGCCAGGCGCGGTAGTGGCCCCCCCGGGAGCGGCGGCGGAGTCCTCGGCGCCAGTGTTGAAGGAGGAATACATGCAGATCTCTCTCTCGCTGCGGGGGAAGGACCAATAAACGATCCTGCGCTGCACAGGCTCTGGGATCCGCTCGAACCTTTCTTCGACCCGTTGGAAGGGCCACTTCTCCGCCACCTTCCGAGCGGCGATGTCCAACAGGGACTCGGGACTCTGGGTCTTGCCGAGCGGTAACAGCCCCAGGGCGGCGGCGGCGGCGGCAGCGGAGGAGGGTCCGGCGCAAAGTGCTCCGCTGCCAGGCCCAGCGCCACCCACCCGCTGCCCCGGCCTGCACCCCACGCCATAGCCGGGTCTGCAGCAGAGGCGTTTGGCGGGTGGAGGGTGCTGACCGCGCTCCGCCATGATCGTGCCGCTTCTAAGCAGACGGCGGAAGTGGCGGTACCCTATAAACGGTTCCAGGAAGGCAGGAAGGCAACGGACGGCCACGATATCCACACCCCCTCGAAACGCCTCCTTTGCCCTAATATGGCGCTCTGGGGCGGGGCCGGACACCCGGGACGGAGCGAAGGCAACTCGCGCAGATCGGCTCAACGAACGTAAATAGACCGAGTCGAGGACTGCTCGTTCCGCGCGCCGGGCGAGGGCAGGGCGGCACGAACTCCGCAGCCTCCCCTGCGGCCCTCCCCCTTCCCTCTAATGTCTCGAGCTCGGGCGCTCCTCTCACGCATGGTGGGAAAAGGGGGCGTGGCCGGCGGCGCCCCCTCTCCACTACCAAATAGGGGATGGAACGCGGGGGTGTGGCCGTGCCTGCCACAACCTGGGGTCAGTGCAGTGGCGTAGGGCCGCGCCGGGCGGCAGGAGAATACGCTAACGGCTGAGGCGGGCGGAGCAAGCGAGAGCCGGCATCGAGGGAGGAACCGTGGCGGGAGCCCCAGCGCGGGTCTGCGGCAACGCCTGAGCAGCCCTCGTGAAGGGCAGCAGTGAGTGCAGTGACCGCCATTACCCTCACCGCCGCGGTCTGCCCAGTGCTGGGAAGGCTCCGGTGCTGCCTGCGTGTCCCGGCGGACTGTGACTGAGTGGAGCGCGAGGTGTTCCATTATCGCTAAGAACCACGCAGTTCGGGATGTACCGTTTACTTAGTGGTCTTCCCGAAAAAGCGTGAGGAAACGAGTCGTGAGGGGCACCGGGTCATACCTGGTGGTCCCTATGCACGAAGCAGGGAGTCCAGTGCCCAGCGACGGCCACAGTGGTGTAAAACATTATAAGAATAATAAACATGGACAAATAAAGCTGCTACCGCGTTTCCTGTCCATAGAGACTTTGGTGACATTTCAGAGTAATAATATTTAGTTTATTATTAAACATTTTGGAGTTTCACTTAAAAAAGATGTTTTTCGGAGACTTACACAGTGGAAAGCAGTTCTTACGTGTGGTTCAGACGGCACAACGAGCAGACGTGGCCCACACGGTATTGGTTCCCCTGTAGCTACATGTTCTGTGGTGCAGTGAGGTACTGGGTCTTAAGGATGGCTCTGCCGGAGAGTGCAGGCAGAGCGTATCCGGAGAGCGGAGCCAGATCCAGTTAAGTACAAATAACATCGAGTCACTTGACATCTACTTTTCCGTTTCCACCAGAATCCCCGACTAGAAGAGGAGCTTGTTTGGGGAGGATTGAGGAGTGTTGCAGAAATGGCAATTTCCTTTAGAAATGGATGGGAAACGGAACGAACCGTATCAGACTTTGCTAACTTTGGTTTTGAAAGAAATAGGAGCAGCGACCTGGAGATGGTTTAGAACATGAAATTTTTTGCTGCTTCTTTCTTTAATATAACTACTAGCTCTTAGTAGCACTGGTTTGAAATTCCAGAGAATTTTTTTACATCTAGGTATCACACTTTTTCTGCTGTAAGTGGCTAATACCAAGGAAGTTACACTGTTTGTTAACCAAGTTGTTTAAACTACAGACTGTGGGCAGGACCTGAACTATGTTCTGCATAGCTTTTGTATACACTGCAAGTTTTTGTATACACTGAGTTTGTTAGTATAGACCACACAGAACCACCACTATTCGTGTGCCAGTTTTGTTAGTCCGCGAATACAATGCTGGAATATTAACTGGCTTCTTTTCCATTTTAGGCATGCATTTTACAACCCAACAACTGGATTTATAAATTTAACTCAAATTACTTTTGGGGGGTCTTAGGAAGCCTGAAAGCTAAAGGCCAGAGAGGAGGATGTAATACTTCACTGTCAGTATGTTGTTGATTTAATTATTTCTGTGAGCAGAGAAACAGAATACACAGAAAAGTACAAAAAGACGACCTTCATGTCACTTTTCACTTCATGTGTGTGAAAGCAGAAGAAGATTTTACTTTTCACCCCACCACTTACTCTTTGTTAAAAATTGTTCACAGCTCAAAGCATTTTTAATTCCCGCTTGTTGTAGTGCTACATATCTGTTTCAAACAAATGTGTAGCAAGTCAGTAGAAATGCTCTTCTAAACTGAGTAATGACTAGGTCTTAACCACCTGCTGCAATAAAAATAACACACTCATGCCACCATTCTTCTTCTCAACATAATAAAGAAGCTTTACAGTACAAACTGAGAAAACAGAAGAGTGAGAGGAATGCCAGTGAACAACAAAATATCCATAATAAGCACAAGTAGCCATGTGTCAGTTACATCAACTTGGTTGGTTTTATGTCTTTTCAGATCTGGACAGAAATTACTAAATTTGCTTAAGGAGACCCAGGGAAAAATAAGTAGCAAATACTGTAAATCCACCTCTTTCCTGTGTCTGCTACTCAACAGGAATAACTACTTCCCATTAAGTCTGTGAATATTTATAGCTACACTAAATGCTGGTGAAGCTTTTTTATTTCTGGGCTAGGTAGGACATGAAGAAGTAATGTAGTACCAACAACTTGTGTATTATCATATGAGGCTGAAGTTCCTTTGTCCTGACAATCCTGCTGCTGAAGTTTAAGTTTCTGAAAGCAAGTGGGAAGATGTGCTAATGCCAGAGAACAAATTGAAATGTGTTGAAGCTATACCTGAACTTTATTTTACTAGCTAGTTTTTCTTGCAGTGTACATAGGAGGTTCCATATAAATATCAGAAGGAACTTCTTCACAGTGAGGGTAACAAAGCATTGGAGCAGGCTGTCCAGGGGGGTTGTGGAGTCTTCTTCTCTGGAGATGTTCAAGGCCTGCCTGGATATCACCTACTTGGCCTAGGTGACCCTGCTGTTGCAGGGAGAATGGACTAGATGGTCTTTCAAGGTCCCTTCCGATCCCAAATAATTCTATGTTTTGCGTTTTGTGGAAAGACCTTAATGGTCATTCATTTCCTCTTTTTCACCTTGTGGTTTTGTGAGGTCTGTATTCCAGAGCTCAGCAGAGAAAAACAAATGGCTGGAAAACAGCAACTTCAACTTGGTTAACTTTCTGCTTGTAATCAAAGGTTGTTCTGCTTGGAAAAATAGCCTCGGCCACCATTCAGTGAAATTTCTTGTTAATAATGTTTCAAAGCATTAGGCCACTTGCAGTCATTTTTTGTCACTGCAATAAAACTTGAAGGGATTAAGCATTATCTAAGTTGCACTAATTTAAAAGAAAGATCTTATACAGCTGCACCAGTTTTCTTTGTGTGAAACAAATAGTGGTATAAATGTAGAAGAACTGATGGCAGATAAGTTAATGCTGGCCAATACAAGTCACTCTGGTGGTTAAAACTTGTCTGGAAAGATAAGATTAAACATTTCTGCGTTGAAGCTGAACAAGAATCTGGGTTCATGTGCTGCGTAAAATATTTCTAAATTATATGAGGGGTCATAGATAAGGAGGAGAAAACTCAGAGAGGCTAAAGGGTTTTCTGATCTAAGACTTTAAGAAAAAAAACACAAGAAAAATTTCTTGAGGTAACAGCACCAAAATAATCAAAATGAGGAAAGACTGATGGGCCTACTGAAACAGCTGAATTTACAATGTGCTAAAATAAGTCTTTTTTAATCTTGATTCTTTAAGTCCTTTTAGGTAACTAGGCACTTCAATTCTTATAAGAAAGCTGTAGGGTTTACAGATGCCAAATCTATTCTAGCATTTATCATCTCAAAGTTTGAAAACTGTGCTGCATGTAACAATAGCAAGTGTCACTGCATTTTGCAGTGTAGCCACTGGAAATTCATGTACAGGAAAAAGAGACAGTAATGATGAGTGTCACTGAAGTTATCTTAAAATAGATCAATGAGAAATACAGCATAGCTGATCAGTATCTTAGGTTTTACAATGTTTCCTTTAAAAATTCTTCATTATGTTCAGAAACTATTTTTAATGTAAGGAGTTAAAAAAAACCACTTGACTTGTACTAACTTTTAAAATCAAGTACTGTCAGATAAATACTACCAGCTCTTGAGAGTCTCTCCTTTTAAAGTGGAAATAGTCCAGCAACAGTGAATGAGTTCTTTCAAAGTGCAGCTTTTTATTCTAATTAAATTCCACGATGATTCCAAAATGTACTCAGAGGCTAGAACCAAAAGCATTTAGGAAAATGCATTTAAAATACTAAGCATGCTTTAGCAGTATTCTATAATAATGAAAAGAGACAAACAGTTTTAGCTAAATCCTCTTGACATTCATTTCTGTGTTCTCAGCCTTTCTGTGGCTTGATACTTGATGTATGAAGTCATTTTGAGATGGACTGAAGGGGAGGGCATTGTGTGTGCCATAGTCCCAGAGCTATGTGAATTAATGCTGCTCTGTATTTCCTCAAGGAATGAGCACATTCAGTTTATATTTATTGAGAATAGACCATGGGAATGAATTATTTCTTCCTTATAAGGAGCCTTGTGTTCAGACATCTTTTGGGACAGTTTAGCTCAGTACTAAGTTACTATGGATAAAAGAATCACTGTGTCAAGTAAAATGATAATGTGCAAATGACTTCTTAAACATGTTGAACTGATTTAAGGGGTTCAGAATTTCAAAGTTGAGGAATAAGAGTCTTTCACCTTTCTTCAGAGTTTTAACTTTTGTGAAAAACAAATTTGATGAAAACTTAGAGGGTTTAAAGTAACTTTTTTATTAAAGTGTGGTAGTTAAAAATTATTCTCTTGTGGTCAGACATCCTTTGACAAAAAGATGATTGCCTAGTTTAGAAGTTAATCAGATGCAAAATGGCACAAATCAGTAATACACAGAAAGTGAAGTGGACTGATGGTCTAAAAGAAAAAATTATTGGACTGCCTTTGAGTGGATAAGCATCCCACACTCACTAACAAATTTATTTTTGTCTTCTTGAGATATCGTCCTCTAAACTGTGTTTTTCTGTAGACTTCATTGCATTAGACCAAATAACTACCTTGGGGCAGCTGGCAATATAATGGTTCTTGGGCAGAAACTCATAATGAAGAACATCATGCAAACCTCAATCCGTTAATGTCAGGAACAAAAGTCATTGTCTACTTTAGATTTTCACCTGTGGCAAAGAAAGGAAAAAACACATACAGTAATTATAACAAGTATATTTTCCAGGATGCTAAGTGCTGCTAGAATGTCCTTACAAATGGTTTAATATTTTTAAAGTTTTAACTACCAGCTAGAAATTCAAACCAAAAACCTCCCTTTTTCTCCTATCAAGAAGCCAGAGTCCATACTCATTCATGATGGCAAGAGAACTGTACTTAGAACTTAAATATGCCAAAACTGAGTCTCATGCCCATGCACTATAGAGATGTGGTGCATATCAGTAGGACCCTTGCTGTGCTTGTGCCTCTCTGTCTCCACCAGCAAAGCCGAAAGATCAAGGCAAGGATGGGGAAAGCACAAGTAACTGGCTAGGGACTTGCTTCAGTATTTGTCAGCCTCCTGTGAACTTTATAAACTGCCTTTATAAACTTCAACTGAGGACCTGCAGGAAGTATGGAGGCACTGAAAAGTCAGGGATAGCTAAGCACCACTTAAAATGGTTTCTGCTTACAGAATTGGCATTCTTCTATAAAGCTGGGATACAATTTCTGCTTCTCCTTCCTTGACCACTAATTATTCCATTCAAGTGGAGAAACTGCTGGATTTTTTTTTCACAGTCTCTACAAACTTTGATTTCTACTGGTACTTAAATTCTTAGTCCACAAGTATTTGATCAGTGTGGCAAACCTGCCTCTATCTGCTGGGACTGAAGCCTGCCAAAAGAGCTTACAGATTACTTTATTTGGGTTGTATCAGAGACAATCTTACAAGGTATAGCTCTAATTATGAGGGTTTCTACATAATTCACTCACTTTATGAAATCAGAGAACAATTTCATGCTCCAACAGTGTTTTCATTGCCTGTTTGCCCATTTCTACCCCTTATTTCTCATCACCCTTTTACCATTCTTTATTGCTGTCCATTCATAGTACACTGTTCTGCCCTCCCTCCCTATTCAAACTAATGCCACATAAACTTTCCACCTGCCTACCTTTTTTCTGTCTTTTCTTGCTGTTCTGCAGGCTTGGAAATTGTACCAGACTTCAAGCTAAGCTTTGTAATCAAAATTGCCAATATTTGGCTGTTTTACTACTGAACAGAAAGAGACCCCTTGATATTTGGTATGTGCCCATGCTTCTTTGCAGGATCATGGGACAGTTGACTTACTGCTAGACACTGTCCTCTGCTGGGCTGCACTGGGGTCATTCAGACAGAATAAACACAAGCACTGTGTGTGGTGTGGTTCAAACACTGAGATATACTGTATCAGATATTGTGGCTGCAAGCTTAAGCAGATGTCATCACCAGTCATCCTTTGGGTGTTGTGTTCTATGAGCAGGAGGGGCAGAAATATATTCAGGGGTGTTCATGTAAAATGGCAGCAACACCAGCCAGCTTTGTGTCATCAGCAAACTTGCTGACAATGCACCCAAATCCCTCATCCAAGTCATTAATGAATAGATTGAAGAGGACTGGTCCCAGTACTGATCCTTGGGGGACCCCACTAGATACAGGCCTCCAACTAGACTCTGTCCCACTAACCACCACTCTCTGGCTTCTATCCTGCAGCCAGTTCACAGTCCACCTCACTACCCAATCATCTAGTCCACACTGCCTCAGTTTGGCTGTGAGGATGCTATGTGACACTGTGTCAAATACCTTACTGGAGTCAAGATAGACCACATCCACTGCTCTGCCATCATCTATTCACCTGGTTATGCCCTCAAAAAAGGCTATCAGGTCGGTCTAGCATGACTTCCCCTTGCTGAAGTCATACTGACTTTCCCTAATGACCCTCTTGTCCCTGATGAGCCTAGAGACAGCACCTAAGACAAATTATTCCATCACCTTTCCTGGGATAGAGGTGAGGCTGACCAGTCTATAGTTACCTGGGTCCTCCTTCTTACCCTTTTTGAAGATTGGAGTGACATTTGCTAATGTTCAGACTCTAGGCATCTTTCTTGATCCCGATGACTTAGAAAAGATGACAGAGTGGTTTACCAATGACTTCCGCTGTCTCCCTTAGCACATGTGGGTGCATCCCATCAGGGCCATTATGTACATCAGGAATGCACATAAATCGTACATTCAGTTTGGTCTGAGTCCTTCTAGTGCAGCCCGTGTCCTCACCCCAAAGTGGAAATAGTGAAGAAAACACAATTATGTGCCCCAGACTCTTTTACCAAATGTCCCAGGGCCTTGTAGTCCCTCTTCATTCCCCTCAGGCCACAAAACACAGCCNCCGATGACTTAGAAAAGATGACAGAGTGGTTTACCAATGACTTCCGCTGTCTCCCTTAGCACATGTGGGTGCATCCCATCAGGGCCATTATGTACATCAGGAATGCACATAAATCGTACATTCAGTTTGGTCTGAGTCCTTCTAGTGCAGTCCGTGTCCTCACCCCAAAGTGGAAATAGTGAAGAAAACACAATTATGTGCCCCAGACTCTTTTACCAAATGTCCCAGGGCCTTGTAGTCCCTCTTCATTCCCCTCAGGCCACAAAACACAGCCTCCTCCCCACCCATTTGGAAGATCAGCAGTGGGCAGTAGTCATCTGATCTCACCAGGTTAGGGAGCATCCTAGTAATATCCCCAGTCCAGGCTCCAGGTAGACTGCAGAATTCCCTGTGATGAGGGTCAGCTCTGCATAGTGGGCCCTCGGTCCCTTTCAGGAGTGAGTCTCCAGTAACTATTACCCTCCACTTCTTTGTGGAGGAGGTTGTCATATTACTGGAAGACTTCCCAGATTTCTGTGACCTTGATAGGGCCTCCAGTATGGGTTCTCTTTCCTCTATATCCTTATTGGGACTGGCTGTCTTCCAGTAGGGACTCGTATCTGTTACTCAGCGGCAACTAAGACAATGTAGACAGGGGTGGTGCTCGCCTTCTGCCTCGACTCTTCACTAGGCTCCACTCATCCCTTCCACTTGGGCTTCTGTCCTTCCTGTGAGAGGTGCAGGATACTTGGTTCCCTGGTTTCCTGGTCTTACTTGGCTGTTGTGCAGACTGGCTTCACCACTCTACCTTTATTTTAGCCTCTCCAATTCTCCTGAGCCTTTCTACTTCTGCCTGTAGCTCTGCAACCTCATCTTGAGGCTGTGCCGCACGGTTAAGCAGATAACCTACCTGCTCGCAGCGTGCACAGCCAGGAACACTCGAGAGCCGCCTGGCACCTGCACAGCCTCATCTTGTTGGGGGGCCTCTCTTTGAGTTACCACATCCATATGCAGTGGCGACCGTAGCCTGGTAGCCTGGTCTTCCAATGCCGCCTCGTTGTTTGTTTTATTTTGGTTAGGGTGTGGGGGTTTTTTGGGTTTTTTTGTGCCCGTGCCCGTGCCCCGACGGCCGGCGCTCAGTGGCCAGAGCTCTCGTCTGCCGCTCCGCTCTGGCGCTGCCCTGTACGGTCCGACCACGACTTCCGGTTTCGCCTCTTTTAAAGAGGTCCGGCTCTGCGCCCCTCGCGGTGGTTGTCCGGCTAGTGCCGCGAGAGTACCTGAGCGACCCCTTTTCGACTACCCTGGGCTCTGACGTTCAGGAGCACCCCAAGTGGGCCCAGAAACCACAATAAAACAGCGTTCGGACTCCGCAATCTCGCTGCCGCGTGAGGTCTCAGAACTTCATCACAAACAGCGCAAAAATCACCTGTTGTTCTGTGATTTCAGTGGCTCTGAGCAGCAGGTGCACCAGCAAACCCTGAGCACAGTTTTCGCTATGCTCAGAGCAGCAGTACAAGTTGCTCTATACGCAGTACAGCCCTCCATATGCACACTTGAACAGTAAAGTTTGTTCGCATCCTACTCTGGCCATTCAGTTTATCTGTGCAAATATAAAGGCTTTGATTTTTTTGTTATAAAACGAAAGTTTACTGGATGCAGTTGAATGCAGGTTGAAGTCCACTAGAATAGCTAAAGATCTTTTATTTTAAAATGAAGTAAGAAAACACTAGGATATGAGTTAGTGGTGGAAGAACTGAGGGAGAGAAGAGCAGAACTAATGAGAGTGAGATGTGAAGGATGAATGCATAAACCCAGTCCTTTGCCAGCTCCACCCTCTAGCTGGCATTTACTGCCAGGGAAATTTGATCACCTTGGACTGATTCTAGATTCAGGAAAATCCTCCTAAAATAGCTCTGGGTCTTGCAAATGTTGCAGTTTCCTCTCCCAATAATTGATGCTGCGGTGTCAACCTCATGAGTGGTACTCATGAGTTGCAGTCACCACATCTGCTAAAGGGAAGAAGGCAATTTTTTCCCTTTGCTTAGAATCTCTCACCCTGTCCAAAGTGATGGTCCCAGGAGTGAAAAAAACACTGGCTAATTCTAAGCCCTTTGTAAAAGGAATCGTGTCCCCTGTCACTGTCAGCTTGGAAATGAAACTGCAGTCTTTGCTTAAGAAGTGCAAATGAAGAGGAGCCACTTTAAGTGTACCTCAGGATTGGTCTAAGTTGCATTATTACCATTGAACGTGAGGTTGTTTCATACTGTTTACAAAATGGAGAGTATAACCATGGCAACGTCCATGATGTGTAGATCTGACAGCACAAGACTGAAATTAGCATTCAGAAGACAACTGTCTGAAAACAGCTTAAGAGGTTAAAAATGTTTCAAACTACAGTCCAATTATACTTCAGCATGTGCAGAGTGAAAATCACACAAAATATATTCATTTGATTCACTATGTTCTTGGCAAGAATATATGTGGTATAATTTTTTTAGGTCTTACCTTGATGAGTGAAACCATAATGGTATAAATGCTGATAGCCAGTGGTGATTCTGACTAGCCCCATAACACCCATAATACTAATACAAGTCTAATACAATACAATACAATACAATACAAGTGTACAAGCTCAGCTGTAGTACAAAGGTTGTCACAGTGTTCAAGTTGGGAAAATAGCGAAAAAAATAATTAAGAATGACAGTTCCTAGACAAGTCAATAGTTCTACTGTCTGCATATAGAGAAAAGAGGCATAGTAATAAGGAGGGACTTACAAAAAGAAATTCCAGATCTAAGTCAGTTGTCTGCCATACCTGTTATAAACAATTGATAAACTTAGTCCAGTGGATACTTTTTGTTGCAGAAATTTTTTATATGGGAATTTGAGGTTTGGCAGAATGAAGATGGATTTTGTTATACCTTGCTTCTTCACATTTCCTCACAGGTCTCTTCTTTCAGAAAGGAGCAGAGTCAATGTAACGACACCTTTTTCATTGAGTCATATTAACTTTTGAAAGTGATGCCAAACAAAAATCACTTCCTGGATACTCTGTCTTCACTTTTATCTATGCATCCATACACTTGTTTCTGTTTAAGTCAGTCTTTTCTTTTGTGTGCATCTGCCACATAGTAGGAAAGACATGTTTCCATAAATAACCTTCACAAGTCATTTAGGAGATGTGTAAGAAAACATGAAGTATTTTTATTTAACTTTTGAAATTTGGATGGATTTTAAGCAAACTCTGCCCATTCAACAGATGTTCAGAACAGTAACTGCTCTTTCTTGCCTTGACATCTTGGGATGGAATATTTGATGTAGAGTTACAACTTCCCATGAGTCAGCGCTGTAAATGGCAATTACATCTGCAAAGAATGCTGCATCATTCACGTCCCTTGCTGCCCTCATGGCTAGAAATGGTATATTTAGGGAGGGTTATATTAGTCCTAAAAATTGTGTACCTATAGAAATGATGGAAATGTTGCTAGTATACACAAAGGATTGAATATTTTTCCTAAGGTTGAAGCACATGGGTAAATCCCAACCTGCTAACACTTAGCAAGGTGAGAAGACACCTCCTATTCTAGCAGTAACTCAGGAGCACGTTAGTCATCAAAGCTAGGTTTAAAGTAACACATTCAGGTAACTGTAGTTCAGTGTTTATATCCAAACTCATCAAACAGCTGTCTGTATTGATACTGTTTATTTTCAATAAATACAGAACAGAGAAAGAAAATGCAGAATATTTGTTGAAGTTAATAGTTCTGGCAGTAAAAAGAGAACAATCCACATGATAATTGGCTAGCATCCATGTGGGCAAAAGTATTTAACTGATACATAAGCTATTAAAAGAAATCAGTAGAACTGATGTTGGTCAGTATGGGTATAGGAAAAGCAGATCTCACCACAGTTTTATTAAATGAGACACTTGATAAAAAATAGAGTGTATACATAGCAGCAGTATTTATGTAATGCTTATACCCAAACATTTTGACTTACCACTGCCTGATGCTTTTTATGTTATGCTAATTGGATCAATATGAACTGTTGATTACTGGAATAATGGCTAACTAGCAACCAAAAATAGAATAGTAAATGGAGGATTCAGGGTGATCAAGTATATTTATACTGAAATTCTTTTAGGAATTGCTAAAATGTGCCTATGCTGTAGTTGATTATACTTTTGAACCTTGAGCCAGTCTTACACTATAGATCCATCACTACTTCTCTGGCCCTTTTTCTGCCTAACATAGTCTTTTCATATGTCTTGGTACAGCTGTACCAGTTAAGGGAATAAAACAATGCAGATAATTCCTATGATCTAACCATGAGACCCATTATGGCAAAGATGCAGGCTTTTTCATCTTCATAATTCTGTGTTTTTCTGGACCTAAAAAAACTGAAAATGCTGGTTGGATTTTTTCATTCTATTATCAAGTTTTTCTTTGGATATTTACAGGAGGAATGAAGAGGTGCAGAGAGACTTATCAAGGAAGGTCATAATGAATGAACTCTTAAATATGGTGCTTTAATCAAAATGCCTAATGTCATTCTTGGCTATACAAAAAGAAATCTCCAGAGACTATGACAACAATACTACTTTTATGTTTGATACCAAAATAGGTTTTGTGTTGAATCTACTTTGTCCAGTTCAGAATTCAGAAAAGCTGCTGGTAGACAGACAAAAGTCAGAAACATCTTTGATTCGTGTGGCATGATACAAGGAAGCTTTTCTGTCTAGTTTTTCAAACAGAAAATTGTATTGACTAGACCCCAAAAGTACCTGTAATTAAATAGAAACGTAATACCTGGCTTTTCCTTCTAGCTGACAAAGATGTAACAGTATCCAATTGCTGGTTGTTGAAGCTGAACATAACTAACTGGTCCAATTTTACTCAATAATGAAGTTATGTTTGATTTAGCTGGGATGGAGTTGATCTTGCCTGTGACACTTCTGACAGTGCTGTGTTTGTGGTGGTAGTAGCAGGGGATTGATAACACACCAGTATTTTGGCTACTGCTGAGCAGTGCTATCAGCACAAGTTTATGGGTTGTTTTTACTTTTGGTTTTTTGTTGGCCTATGGATGCTAACATTTGTTCTCATATTTCAGTGCAGCAGTTTAAAAAAGGTCAAACTCGTCTGTAAAGGTATAGTGGGGCAAGGGATGTTCTAAAGATGTAGACCAAAGACTGCTAGTGCCAAACGGCATTTTAGCACTCATTTTTCATGTTTATTTCAGTTTTTGAGCAACAGACTTTTGAATTAACTATGTGATTCTGTGCCATAGATGATCTGTGTCACTACATAAGCTTGTGGTCATGTATAGAAGGGAGAGTGGTGTTCTGGATTAACAGTCTTAGCTCTTGTGTTAACTCTTTTGTGTTTATATGATTTTAAACACACAGCAGGCTTGTCTGCATTCACACTGTTTTTTTTAACTTGCAACTTAAATTTTGGCACTTGTTTCTAAAGAGATATTTAGTCCTATTCCTTCTTTGTGCATGGAAAAATGAAATTATATCCTTGCTTGGCTGAAAACTTCCTTTCTCCAAGAAACCAAAAATGCAAATACTCCTTACAATGAATACTTCAGCTGTCTTGCAGCTTAGGGTAAAACCACACTGGCAGAAGGACAATGTCTTGTCTCTGATGGTTATGAAGCCTCTCTGAACTTGACCTGAATATGAACTTATACAAAAGGGACCTGTGTACGGTTACCAGAACTTGAAAACAGAGAATAATTACATAAGGAATTTAAATAACTTGTGGGGCATGTTTCAGTGAGATTCCAACATTCCAAGTACTCCCTAACCAGAACTGGATATTTTTGTCTTTTTTGCCACTCATTTTTCTTTATGACTGATCATCTGATTTTTTTTTTTATGTTAAGCTTCCACCAAGCTAAAATCTTATACCTGATAGCAATTCTTAACAGGCTTTTGGTGTGAAGTTGGCCTAGTTATTCAGTACAAGTCTCCCAAACTTAAATATTTTGATATGAGTAAGGAAGCATTTTTTAAAAAAGCACCACAAAGGACCCTGTGGTCTACTCTCTCATGTTGCAGAAGTTAATAAATTGCAGTATGTCAAGGAATCAGCAGAAAGAAAATCCACAGTAGCATCAAGAAAGTAGTAGACAGCACTGGTTACCTTGCCATTGCAGCACTGACCAGGAGAGAACTGCCTTACTTGCTGTGCTTGGTATAAGTAGCTCCAGGACTCAGCCTCTCTTCAAATGAAAGCAGTTTCACACCAAGCTCCCAAATAGTATTTCAGTACCGAGGAGATTATTTTCTTGTAGGGGTGCTTTTACTTTTTCATTCTCATCATACTGCCTTGTGTGTTCTTGGAAGTTTCACTGTTCACCACACTGTGCATTAGATAGCTGTTTGATTCAAACTGTTCTGTAAAACTATACATAAGCAAACAATAAATTTCTAAGTAGGCTTTCTGTCATGCACAACCTCTCAAGCACCATTCCTGTATTTCCATGCTTTGGAGGATCAGTTTTGGACTGAAACTTTGCAAGAAGCTTCTTTAACTTTGGATCTTCATATGTCCTCTCCAGGGTAAAGACCCTGCCTGGCAATTCTCACTGAGACAGGAACGTTTAAAGTACAGAATCACGGAATAATCATGGTTGGAAAAGACTCCCTAGATCACCAAGTCCAACCATAACCACACACAAAAAACTCTAAATACCTGGGAGACTGAAAAGCACAAAATAATGCCTTCCATGCAGGTTACTATAGCATGGCACAAAGCACCATGTCTACACATTTCTTAAATACCTCTAGGGGTGTTGACTCAACCAACTCCCTGGGAAGGCTGTTCCAGTGCCTCACCACTCTTTCTCTAAAGAATTTCTTCCTAATGTGTAGTCTAAACTTCCCCTGCCTCTACTCCAGACCATTGCCCCCGGTTCTGTCATTAATCACCCAGGAGAAGAGGCCAACCCCCATATCTCTACAGCCTCCCTTCAGGTAGTTGTAGAGGGCAATGAGGTCCCCCCTCAGCCTCCTCCAAACTAAACATGCCCAGCTTCCTCAGCCTCTCCTTATATGACTTTTTCTCTAAACCCCTCACAAGCTTGGTAGCTCTCCACTGGACCCCCTTTGGCATGTCAATGTCTTTCCTATAATGAGGGGACCAGACCTGAACACAGTACTCAAGATGAGGCCTCACAGAGTCTGAGTACAAGGACACGATAACTTTCCTTCTCCTGCTGACCACACTGTTCCTGATCCAGGCCAAGACCATGTTGGCCTTCTTGGCCACCTGGGCACACTGCTGGCTCATATTAAGGCAGTTGTCTACCAGCACTCCCAGGTCCTTTTCTGCTGGGCAGCTTTCAAGCCACTCATCCCCAAGTCTCTAGCATTGCCTGGGGTGGTTGTGACCAAAATACAGGACCCAGCACTTAGGCCTTATTGTACCTCATATAACTGGCCTTGGCACGTCGATCCAACCTGTCCGAGTCCCTCTGTAGAGTCTTCCTGCCCTTGAGCAGATCAACACTCCCACACAATTTGGTGTCACCTGCAAACTGCCTGAGGGTGCTCTCCATCCCCACATCCAGGTCATCAATAAAGATATGAAACAAGAGTGGCCCCAAAACTGATCCCTGATGGACAACTTGTGACTGGCTGCCAGCTGGACCTCACCCCATTAATCAGCTGTCATGAGTTGACAGCTTAGTACCTCATACCTCCACCACTGATTTTCACCTTCCACTATTTGAGTTTTGTGTGTCAGATGCTATTTGTTGTCTTGCAACAAAGTCAGGATAGACTTTGTAAAGCAGCACATTTGCTGGTCACTACACTTGACCATTCATCCATTCTCTTGGGCATCTGCAAAAGGAAATTTTGATGTGTGGCTGTGGGAAAAGGAGGCAAAACCTTCTCTGTCATCCTCTCTCTGGTTTTGTTTTGTGTCTCTTCATAGGAGGACATTTGTCTTCTAAAAGAGCCTGTCTACTAGACACCTGATGAGATTCTCCTGTAATACACACGAGGATTATATCAGTGTGGTCTGGTATTGGTCACTTGTTTGTGGCAGCAACTTAATTGCTCTTGCAGGCTGAAGGTATTTCTGGCTGAGGTGCTCTTGAAGACTCTTTCAAGTCCATATAGTCTAGTTTCTGCTGCAAAATGATGAATCTAACCTGCACTTCAAATTACAATGAAATCATAACTGGCAGGCATTCCCTGAATTATCACACCTTGTTAGTAATGTATGGGCTGAATGACACACTCAGATCAAATTATTTTCCAGACATTTTCTTTATCTGCTGGGCAGCATTTCGCATTTGAGATTCCTGTAGTGAGGCTGTACCTCCAGAGATAACTTAGATTCTCATCTGGCGTACATTATCCTAGTTCTGATTGGTTTCAATGGATTTGATAATTTATGCCATCTGAGGTTCTGGATCTGAAAACTCTGTAAGAAAAGCAGCTGCGACTTCTAACTAATCCAAAAAATGGTAAGTGAATAGTATATGTCTGTGTCTAGTTATCTTAATATCTGTTATTTACCTGCCAGCACTACACTGCATACTGGACAATTGAAGTCCTTTGTTCAGCAGTAGTTATTATTCCAACTGGAATTGTGTCTTAAAAGAGAAAGTTGAACTGACACTGCCATAGTCTTTGACTGTAAATTTGCTGCAAGACCTGAAAGACGATAACTTGACAAACCCTGTGAATTTGGCTCTGCTAGAAGCTAGTAATTTTATACTAATCATGAATATTATATACATTTTTGCATATGCAGTGATTTAGATCACTTACTTAAACTTGTCACTTGAATGTGTTTTTGTTTTGATTTCTATATTCATCTTCAAGCCATGTTAACCATACTTGATGGTTGGTATCAAAGTGAACTTGTAAAGAGGATTAAATTCACAGATACCAACTATTTATGTCTCATGTAAGAATTTGTAAGTTGTATAGTCTCTGACTTGTACTGGTTTTAGCTGGGATAGAGTTAATTTTCTTCATGGTAGCTAGTATGGAACTATGTTTTAGATTTGTGCTGAAAATAGTGTTGGTAAACCAGAGATTCTTTTATATTGCTGAGCAATTCTTAAAAGTCTCAAGGTCCTTTTTGCTTTTCATCCCACTCCACCAGTAAGTAGAGTAGGGTTGCAGAAGAAAGTGAAAGGGGATACAGTATGGACAGCTGACCCCAGCTGACCAAAGGGATCTTCCATACCATGTGACATCATGCTCAGCATGTAAAGCTGAAGGAAAAAGAAGAAGGGGAAGATGTTTGTGGAGATGGTGTTTGTCTTCCCAAGTATCCATTATGCATGATGGCGTCTGGCTTTCCTGGGAATGGCTGAACACCTGGGGAGGAGGGCAGGGTAAGTATTTCTTCTTTTTTTTTCCATTGTCAAATTTTCCTAGAAATATAAACTAGAATGAGCTATGAACCACCAGTGTAAAGAAACTAGGTGTTTACAATCCCAAACTAGGAGAGATATTTTGGCAATAATGTGTCAAGTTCTACTGCAGTCATGTTATTTCTTAAGGAGATCCTGGGTTAGCTGCTTTGGGCAATAGCTGTCTCTGTATTATCTGACATAGCCTGGTATGTCCAAGCGGAACATATTTGCCCTTCAGAAGATTTTTTGAAGTGCAAACAGAAGCATAACAAAAATTACCCAGGTGGCTCCAATTTAAAGCACTATCCAAGTGCCTTGTCTGAGGTTGGTGGAAAAACTGCCAAGGCGTCCCCAGATTTCTCTCTTCCTTCCTTTTCTAGGCCTCCCAGTGTCTTTACCCTCACTGCTGTTTGACCACTGTCCACATATTTGGGTGAGTACAGAGTAAGTTCAGAGAGATAACTGTCTTCTGCCCATCCCAAATTGCCACTGTTTTCCAGCTTTTACATTCCTCTTCCTCCTACCATGTTGTTGCCATGTAGTGGCCACATATATGAAGTAATCGCCCAGAGTGAGAGAAAGGCCAATGATGAAAAATAAATGTGTAGAGATCATTATGTCAGTGAGCCTGCAGGAAGCCTGAGCTGTGGTTGAACTACTCTGGTAATCTTCTGCCCTTTGGCACTGTTTTATGTGTACTAAGGGAAGATATCAGTACTGCAGTTATCTTTACACTTAGGGTACACAGATAATTTGTGAGTACAACAAGTATTTTGTTTATGCAGCACATATTTTTGGGTGCAGCATTACCTACTACTCTGCATGTGCTCAAATATGCTGCTTTTTGTAATGCTACTATGGCAAGATAAATGATGCATATTATGTGTTGGTCACAAATGTGGCAACAGTTTGTAGTATTTTACATGCTCACAAAATTATTTCAATTAATTTGCAGCTAATCAAAGCTCCATATCCAAAACTTGGTCTTAACTGTAGATATTCAGGTTTGCATTTGCTTGAACAAATAAACAAATATGTCAGAGAAGAGTTTGGATGACAAAAATAAAATGAGATGCCTGCAACTTCTCCTCATGTGTAGCCAAAGGATTTCCCAGCTACTTAAGGTATCAGTTGGTTCCAGAATCCTGCATATGTTCTGGAAAGGATATCAACCTTGGCAGCTGAGCTCCAGGAGAATATTCAGAGGTGGGGAAGGGAGATCCATCCACAAAACGAGTTTTGCTGCTTATCCTATCTTTTCAAAACTGTACAAACTGGGGTGTAATCAGTTACTTCTTGCTTTGCTAATCTCATGCTCAGTCTTATGAAAACGCATGCAAATGTGCTTTACTAAGCTGAACAGGTAGCTGTGAGAGATTTTATTCTTGCTTAAGACCTCATTCAGGCCAGTTATTGAAATAGAGAAGCTCAGAAAGAGTCACAAGCCAAGGACAAGCTGCCAGTGAAGTTTGATTAACTGTAGCCCAGGAGGAGAAAGCAGATCCTTGGCCCATATTTCTACCTTCTCCTTTTCACATTACTTTCATGTCATTTGTCTCTTCATGTCATCTGATTTATTAGATTTTGTTATTCTTCCTTGAAAAATAATTTTCTAAACAAAAATGTTTTGCCTCCTGCAAAGTTTAAATGCTTATTTAGTGATAATATAGGGTGTAGTGTCCCTGTGTGCACAGCACATTAATCTATCCAGAAAAAGAACCAGCACGGGCAGTTGCAGACCGTCTTAATGGAAATGCATCCACCAGGTACTGGCAAGTCTGCTTCAGTAGCATGGACCTTTGTATGCAACAAGAACATTCATAATTTCCAGTGTATATGGGTGTGAGTGCACTCATCACTCAAAAAAGTACAAACTTTGCAGAAATCTACGCATGCAAAAGAACTCTTTGCTCCTTGCAGGAGTGCACTCAGCTGTGAAAGCCTTTATTTGACATGCTTTTTATTTCACGATGTGTCTTCTCTTACTCTGAAACAGTAAATAAAAGCAGTTCATTTATTTCCTCTTTATGTTTTCTATGCTGTATGCATATATCTATTGTATCTCAGACCTGTCTCCCTGCACATTTCGAATTATTTTATTTCTTATTACCCAAGCAGTGGATACTAATATTCTCCATAACTGCTGTATTTCTATTTGGCTTTTATAGCCTTGGCAGATGTTCAAGTTTTACTTTTTTTTTTTTTTTTCTTAAGGGAGGGCACTCCTACTCAGAAAAAAACATTAAAATCCTCCATACACTGGTCAATTCTTACTGCCAGCCCTTTTTTAAATAACATGGCTGTTTTAATTAAGTTCCATGTGATTCCAAGCAGGTACAATTGAAAACAGGAGAAATCAAACTGTGTATTTGAAATTGTTAAAATAATTTGTGTGATACTAGCAGAATAACATATATTAAGAACATTATAATATTTCTACTAGAAGTCAGAACTGGCTTTCAGGTTATCTATTGGAAGAATATGAAGACTGACTAATGTTGGTATCACTTTATTTGTTCCTCATAATACAACAGATTTGTGTACAAATCCACGTAGTTGTAGTCTTCATAGTTAACACCTAGCAATGTATATGTATACATGTATATATGCATCTGAATTTTGAAAAGGTAACTGTCATTTTAATTCAAATGTCTTGTTTTGAATAAGCAGTTGCGTTACGGAACTCAATCAGTCAGCTTAACAACAAAAGGCAGTATGCTGATGAATTATGTATGTTATCTGCATTTTCTGCCTGCTGATAATTGACAGGTATCATGGCACCTTCTACAAACTTCCTGTAATTATATGCCACCTATCAAACGCTGACTTTTGTGTAATGATCCTCTCCCCAAACACATACACACAAAATGTTTTTATGTTTTATTTAAAGCTTACAGCATTTTTAAATTTAATGTTTCACTCAGAGAGAAATATATATACTAATACGATTTATTCAGTGCTAGTTTGTCAGTCACTCATTCAAATATTTATTCCATCCTTTTTGTTTATATTATTTTCTTGTTTGTTTTGGTTTTTTTTAAATTAGTTAGGATAAACCAATACTGAAGAAAATGTACTTTGTTTAAGAGAAGTTACCTTCTCTTTGGATACTTGTAGTAGATAATATGTCTTGGTCTTTGCTACTAAGTTCCTGTTTTTCCTGGCATATATTTTTATAATTTTGTAGCAGCATTAGGCAGTAATAGGTTTGGAAACCTAGTGTCTTAACAGAGCTTATTAAATAGCTAGTTCCTTCTTGGTAGTATGCATTTAATTCAGACTAACTCCACCACAACAAGGATATATTAATAGGGTAGCTCCACAGCGGGAATCATTACATGAAATGCTTACTAATTAAGTTTAAAGTACTGAGTATCTTAGCACACAGTTCAGAAATACTTTTCTTTTAATTCATTGTTCTATTCTTTGCAGGAAACTAATTTTTATAATAATTACTTTAATAATTCTGTGATAAGAAATGAGTAATTTAGTTACCTTAAAGGGCCTTTTTCTTACAGTGCCTCAAATATTCAAATTTATATGTCAGTCTAGAAACCTTCAGTCAGCAAATTCTACACCTCCTACATGTGTAAAAGCACCATGAGTATATGCTGTGGAAGAGTTCCTCACTGTCATTGCATCTTTGACAATATTCACTACCAGATGAAGTATATGAAACAAAGCCCCAGCAGCTACAGAAAGTAACAGAAAAAGTTGCAGAAAGAAAATCAAATAAATAGCCCTTTTGTTCCCATTAGACTTGATAGAAAATAAACCTTGTATTATTATTCCATATAATTGACGAAGATGTTCATTGCCTAAGAAGCTCGTAGTGATCTGATAAGAGTGTTTCTCACCGAATTAGAACAAAGTTTCAAATTATTTAGTATATTAAATAAATGTATTACATAGAATTAATATATTATTAAATATATATTTTAGTTGTATCAAAGTGCATTTCTACTTTCAAAATATGATTCCTTGGGACTCTGGTAGAAAGTGACAGCCTGTGAGTAGTCAATGACAGATGGAAATGTGCTACCACCAGCTAGTAGTATTCCTGTTCTATAGTCAAATGAAAGAAAAAATTTCAAAAAGGGCTAAAAGGTAAAACTGTTTTTTCTCTAAGAGTGTTTTTTTATTTTGCAAAGATAATGTGGATGTAGGACCTGTCCAGCTTGACAGCTCTTAACACCTGAGTACAAGTAACAAGTTAAAAAGAGACTTCAGATCTTTCACTACTTAGCAAAAGCTTCTTCAAAATCACCATTGACCTTAAATCTAGTTTCCAAAGGGATAGCATTCAGCTGAAGTAAAAGCTAAATTCAGTGTGGAAGCATTCTACTGGGTTGAGTGATAGATAACCTTTATTTCTGCCCCATCATTTAGAATCGATTGCTGATTCCACAGGAAAAATGCTACCTGAAGTGCCTTTTAAATTTAGAGACAGAATCGTACAATGTATTGGGTTAGGAGGGACCTCCCTAGTCATCTAGTCCAACAAGCAGGGACATCTCTAACGACAATGGAGACATGCTCAGAACCCCATTAAGAATGATCTTGAATGTCTCCAGGGATGGGGCCTCCACCACCTCCCTAGAAAACCTGTTATTATGAACTTCAAGCATGATTTAAATGAAAGTATTGTGCTGTCTTTTCAATTTTCATTTTACATTGCCACTAACACAACTAACACTAAATCAGGTTTTATTTTCTAGCTGCTGCTTATCCAGCTTAGCCTGAAGTAGCATAGATGCCTCCAGAAGCTTTCCAGATTATCTCAGATATATCTGCACTGCAGGAATAACTTGGGGAAGGGAACAGGCTGGGATGCGTGAGGTACCCAAGCCTTCCAGAGGCAGTGTCCCAGCAATGTACAGCAACAGTTCTCAGAGAGGAAGAGGCAAATTAAAGACATTTTTGTAGTCTCCTACAATGAAGATTAGGAGAGGATTATGTCACTTTTGGTAAAATCAAAGTGTGAATGTCTTCCATGCTCTGCTCTTGTAAAGAATAATCAAACAATGAAAACAAAGCAAAGTCTGTGTTTTTTTTTCATTTTTAATGGTCTCCTCACCTGCTATGTGCTTAGCATAGCCTATTTTGTTTAGAGCTAAATAATACAACACTTTCTTCAGAGGAGTAGTATGTATTTAGGCAAATAATGTTATGAAATTATCATGACTACTACTTTAATGAAGTGCTTCAGCAGGGGATTTTGGCAAATACCTAAATACCTTTCCTTGTCTATGAACATCCACATCCAAAATGCTTACATAAGGACTCATTTTTATCTTAGAGCAGTGTTACCTAATTTATTTTTTTTTTTTTATT
>VZRI01009389.1:7756-21414 GCA_013397515.1 Upupa epops | reverse complement strand
GGGGGGGGGGGGGGGGGGGGCACTCGGAGGGTCTGGCTCCCCAGTTTCCCATTGTAATGCTGTCAGAAGATAAAGTGCTACAAACTGTCCTGCAGCTGAAAGAGTTCTGTCACATCACGGGCACAGATGTGTTCATTCCCAAACTTATAGAGGAGGAAGATTCCCAGAGTGCTTAAGACAGGAATAAAACAGCTGTTAGAGTGATACCCTGACCGCAATGTGAGGAGCAGCATGCAGCAGTCTGGGGTCTTCTACAGGGCTGGTTAGCATCAGTAAGCAAGCATCTCCACTCTAGAGGTATTTCAGTTTTGGTTGCAGATTGCAAGCTGTGGCATTGCAGGCTTGCCTCTGCAAAAGTCGTCAGTGAAAGAACCTCATTGTCAGCCTACAAATGTCATGTGCAGATAATACTTATTCTGCCCTCTCAGCTGCAAGGAGATTCCGACAGGGCTTACACCTATATAATTTTGTGGGTAGGCCTTCAAAAGGTGAATTGAAAACACACTGGCCTCTACTTGCCCCTGGAGAACAAGTGCATCATTTCTGCTTATCTTGGCACTCGAGTCTGCTAACAAAAAAGTCCCACTGTGGCAAACTATGCTGTCATTCTCATAGCGGGCTGACTTGATTAATACAGTTGCAAAGCTTATTTTGCAATTCAAGCCTTGTCAAACCAAATCCAAAATTATTTTCTTGAATAAATCCAATTACCATGTAAATATGAGTCAGAATGTATTTTCTGTAATTACCAAGCTATTCTGTATAAAGGCTCTTCAAGAAAGAGAAATTGCCTCTTACACTGCCTTCCTTGCTCCCCCTGTAGCACCTTTCTGTGCTTGGCAGAGGAGGCAGATGGTCCCTCTGCTTGTGCTCAGCCCCAAGGTTGAGACTGGCTTGCAAGAGACGAGGCTTCACTCAGCCCTAGCGCAGCTCCAGTCAGAGAAAGGATTCCTGATAAGCTAGTCTAAAAGTGATGGACATATCTCCTACTTTCTTTTTCCATTTGAAGTCTTATCCTAGCTGGATATGCATTTGTCAGGTCAGAGGAAGCATCAGTAGGCTTGGATCTGCATTGTGAAATTTTAAATTGTGATAGTTATTTGTTTATTTAGAAAAAAAACCACAAAATAAGCATCTTTCTTTTCCATAACAATGTCCAGGGGTAAGTGTTGGATGTTTCCTCCTTTGGTAAAGCAGGCAGACATGTTGTCAGCATTACTAATTGTGACAAGTGACAATTGTGACAAAATGCCTTATTTTAACAGATGCTTTTTGATTAGCAGCAACCTTAGTAGTCTGTAGTAGCTTTTGGTTTGTAGGTTCTGATTTTTAAGGAAGTGGCATCTTGAAAGGCTCAAATAATTCATAATAGGTGTCTTGGTGTTGTGTTATTATTTTTCCTAATTAAAATAATGGGGTGTCAGACCAGGGCAAAGGACAAATGTAACAACTGCCAACAAAACAGAAACTGTGTCACAACACCGTTACACACATCCTGAGAAGAAATGGCCAAAGAATTATGCAGTAGTCAATGGCTTCAAACAGGATCCCCTGGGGAAGAGACACAAACTCACATTGCAGCAAAAAAGGGGAGCCACCCCTGGAACACTGCAAACCCCAATGTCCTGACAGTCTGCCAAAAGTTTAAGAGTTACAAGTCGTTTCAGCTTCTTGGACAGACAGTTTAGCCAGCTGAAAAAGCAAACACACCTTGCTCCTTCCTTCTACTTAGTCAGGCATTCCCAGTGTTTCTTAGTGGCAAGCTGGGATAACAGCTTCTATTCCCACTGTTCAGTAAATCAACGAGGCAGTGACTGCAGGTCAAAGATGGCGTCAACCACCTTGTCAATGATGGCAGCCGTGATGGCAAACCTGCAGAGGACTTCCTCCTGTGGGGTTTCAGGGCTTTCTTCTTTACAGTTAGCTTACCGCTCTAGAGTCTTCAGGCTTGAGATGATCAGTGTAGCTCTGTTCCAGTTGGTGCGAGTGGGAGCCAGTGTTGGCAGTTTCATTCTGCACCTGTACACCTTGCAGCGCGGGCAGGGGAAGGGCTGCTTGTTGACATGGGTCTGTAGCTCCAGTGGCAGGCAGGGCATGCTGGCACTGCATCCTGCCACCACCAGGCCCTGCTCCAGGCAGGCCAGGGGGTCGTGCTCGCAGCCTTCCAGCCCCGGCTCCTGGGGAAGGGAAGCTGGGGCCCAGACTGGGGCTTTGGGGCTTGTGGCCATCCACCTGCCCTGGAGCTGCAGCTCCAATAAAAAAGCAAAGATTTAAACACTTTTAAAGCATAAGTTCCCCTCCCCACCTCTTGGCTCCAGTTTCTTCGAGAGGATGCCTTGCTTCCCCTGCCCCTCCGCCCCATTTGCAAAAAAGCACAAACCAAACTGTAAACCATAACATAACCCAGGCACTAGTCAAGTATTTTGCCTAGAAGCATAAAAAGTATAAACACAGCTAAGAGGGAAAAGTGCCAACTGCAATGTAACCCCCTTGGTCCTGCAGTACAGTGGGCACTGAGGAGAGACAAGCATGCCAGGAAAGAAAAGCATGAGCAGAAACTCTCAGGGTAAAAGGCAAAGGCAGTCTGGATATAACACCTATGCTCTGTTTTAATAGAGGAAAAAATTTATGCATCACTGACTCAAGACCCAGCCTAAATGTTTCTTTGATAAAAACATTAAATATAGATGTTCTGTTCAGAACCGTATTAACATACACAATTTTAGTGTATCTGCTTGGCAATGTTTCATCAGCAAGATCAGGTCTTAATTGATTGGTTTCTTTTTGTCAGTCATCAATCAGTTTACTGCTACCTAATGAAAATCTTCTTTTTTTTTTTTTTTTTTGAGAGAGAGAGAGAGAAAAGTTCTTTACTTGGGTTAAATCACAGAGATCAAAGGACAACACATGATCATTCTACTGTGGTTTGGCCTTTGACTTTTCTTTTTATTCTTGGGAGGAGCAAAGAAGAGAGGCCTGAATAATTTTCCCGTTTGAACTTGCTCAGCAGCAGATTTGTTGATAAGGAAACTAATTTATTAAAATAAAATAATAAAACAAACCCATTGTAATGAAAATGTTTTTCTATTTAATAAAGAGATGCTGCATGGTTTGAACTGGATTCCAGGTCCACTTCTCTGTATGTTGAAACAACGTGGATTTCAAGTCATACAGCTTGCTCTGTTTCTTACAGTGCTAGAGTATCTCAGTGTCATTGGTCTTTCTTGCCTATACAGAAACAGTTACATGATGCTTCTTTCAAGTTTGAAGATCACTGTCATCCACCAGGTGTGCACAGTATTAATTAACAAGTGAGACTGATCTGTTTGGTGCATATGAGAAACAAGTATGTACCCTATTGTCCCAAACTGAAATATTTTAATGCTGCGTTTCTCACTCCATCACCCAGTGTTTCCCTTTCTGGATTCCTGCTTTGCTAGAAACATAGTGGGATGTCTCTGGGACCATGGACTTCTACTAAAGAGCAAGTTTGCAAACAATTCATTCTGTAGAGTCAGAAGCATCTATCTACAGTGGCAAGCCAGGGATCTGAGCTCACACATTCTGTTGGTCTGCCAGGACTTGTAGGGTGCATGGTGTTTGGCTGCATCCCAGCGAATACTGTAATCTGTCATGAGCATCCTTATCCTATTTCTTACAAGGAACTTAAAGCTTATTGTTGCAATTCTTTTTTTTCCTAGTGTCATGTTTTGTCGCATAAACACCAATATCAGGTGCCACACACATTCCAGCACTGGTTTATATTTGTGTGGTAATTGAATGTTTGCATTACCTGTATGATGTGTTTATCCCTGTACACATCTTAGAATGGATTTGCTGACCCAAGATCATGACACTGAATTATTTAGTGCTATCAGTTGGCTGAGGTCCTTGCATCACTCTCTATGTAATGAAGTCAAGAAGAAGCTGATTGTAGTCATGACTGAAAGAAATATTTCATCTGTTTATTTCCACTCTATACATTAATCTCAACCTATGCAGGTTAAGTCACAGCTTTCACCTACCAGCACTTAGAGTTGGTGAGAAAAGAGGTGAAGAAACCAATAGGATTACTGATTTCTTAAACAGAGATGGGAAGATGTGCTATCTGAAAACGTAATGATGGTCTTTTATTGGTCTATTACTGAGCAAGAATCAAGAGTTGGGAAGATATATTTGGGGAAGAGTGACAAACTACACAAAATGCTGCCGTTCTTACACTGTCACTTGGTCACTGCTGAGTTTTCTAGCAATAACAGGCTTGGGGCCACAGATGATTGTGGGTTACACTACCAGAACATAGCAGTTGGTGTCTCTAAAAAGACATACACTTTATTTTAACCTAAAGATTTATGCCACTGTAAATCCTGTTGGCCAATACTAATTTAATGTTACCAGTAATGGCAACAGTGTGCAGAATATCATGTAAAAGAAGCCTTGTATGAAGATTCAGTGTTTTCCCTTACAATTTTTCAAAATTATTTTTGGTAGCATTTTACCTGTTTGAGAATGTAGTTTTACTTCTCTTTAGATCTGCATCTGAAGAACTCATGTTCTGCCTCTAGATATTGAAGAAACCATAAAGCATATCACAAATAGTGAACATCTAATCTTCCCTCTTGCCACTGGTTCACTCTCACTCCAGCCAGCATTAATCCCATAGTAGGCTTAAAGGGTGCCTACTACTTCACTATGGAGGGATAGATAAAACGAGACTAAGGAAGAAATAATAGCTCTGTATTGAAAATAAACACAGCCAGATGTATTACCAGATGCACACACTCCCAGTCACACTGCAGAAGGCAGGTTATACATTTGGGCTCATGCTGATATCCTTTGCACAATTAACGTCAGAGCATCTATTCACAACTCTGGCCTGAGTTTCATCTTTCTTGTTTCTCACTTGTTTTGTTTGTTGGACTCAACAATGAAACTTAAAAGTGAGAATGAAGAAGCACACCAGCTGTGAAGTTGTCAGAGGAACTGGGGAAATGTATAAAGCAGGTACACAGGCAAAGGAGGAAAGCTGAAGAGCTGGTGGAGTAGATGAGGAAGAACAATGAGAAAAACTCCAGAAGGGAAGCCATAGCTGGGAAAATGGGTGGGAAGCAATGAGTTGGAGGTAACACCATGACAAAAGACAGGTAACATCAAGCAGTCAGACCTAGAAACCATTTGGTCTCAAATGTGCTCCAACACCCTTACTAAGAGCAGCAGAACGGTTCAGCTGGTTGACTATATGCTTAGGAATGCCCAAGGTATTCTTACTGTATGGCATGTGCACTTCTAATGAAAGTCTGCTCATGGAAAATGTACAGGATGCACACTGACAAATTAGTACTGTACCCTGGAGCTGGGAGAATTTTCTGATTTCTAGTATTTGGCCTCTCAATTCTGACACTACTTTTACTTCATGTAGTATACATTTAAGCATATTTAAGATAAGTTAAGCAAAATTACTACAACTTTCTGAAAAGTGATATTCTCAGTCTGTCATCAGAATGCTATGATAAATCTTTGACTTGCTTAGAAACTAGAAAAATGTTAAAAATGCATTGAGACTTAATTAGATATTGTATACCTGTTATAGAGGAAAAACTCCAGATTTATGTGCTCACCTGAGAACATGAAACACGTAATCTTTCTACATTTCTCTTTTAAAAATACTCTATTAAATGTGTTTCTTTATCCCATTACTTGGCATAGTTAGTGAACTCTGGTAGGTAATATGCTCTGCTGTATCTTATTTCCTTAAGAAACAGCAAAAGACACAGGGCTATCCATGTCTAACAAGGTTTTTTTACAAAAGTAGTTTTGCTCTCTCAACTCATGCTGTCCCACAGTCCTCCTCATTTTCCTGCCATGAGTGTTCTTTCAAATGTTTTGGCTGGCTCTGTTCAGTGCACCACTTGTTATGCCAGGGTAATTCCTCCATGGATAATAGGCAACAGTGTAAAGTGCATAGTTTGCTAATTGACTCCTTTTATTAGTTACAGATGTTAAGACAGGAAACCCAGAGTCTTCCATATAAGGCCTATAGCTTCAATAAATCTCTTCCCATAATACCTTCTCTGAGGTTTGGTCAAGAAGGTCAACTATTGAAGTATCAAAGAAAGTATCTCACATGGACAGGAATTCAGTTTCCTGATTCAGCCAGCTCATTGTGACTATCTTTAGGAGGCCTAGCAATCCTGAGCAGATTCAATTCTTGGAAGCCACCATCTGCATATCTGCAGGTGAGAGGGTAAATGTGTCCTTATCTTTATAAATCCAGAAGAAGAATTCTCTGAATAGCCGCTATAGTACAACATGTTGACCAGGAACAGTTTATTCTCTTCTTTAAGTGTCTGGTTACAGATAAAACAGTGCAGAGTGGGTACCTCTCATGTGGTGATGACAACACTTCCACCCAACTATCATCCTGCTGGATCCCCAGTCCCCTCACCTGTAAGCCCAAAGTTATGACTAGAAGCACCAACCAAACGGGAAAATTCTAGTATCTGTCAGTTCATTAGATTATGTTCTGAAACAGGAAAAATGTTTTACATGCAAATGAACTTCAGTCAAAGGTATAATTGCTGATGTGCTGATACGTAATCTACACCTCCTGAAAACTTAGAATCTATGAAGGTAACAAAATGAAAAAGAAAACACAGAAAACTTGTACCAGCTTACCTTTGGGATCATATGACAACTTTAGCTACAGACCCTTACCCTCAGGTACCTCTGTTAAGCCTTGGTTCAGTTCCTCTCTATGACTAATCACAAGACTGTGGATCTATTGAATTTGCCTTTTGAATCTTACCTGGTTTTAAGCCATCTTAGCTGGAGTTGCACAGAGTGTCTAAATCTTCATGTGCCTCCACAGACCTTTTTTATAGAATCACAGAATTACTGAGGCTGGAAAAGACCTCTGAGGTTATCAAGTCCAGCCTATGACCTAACATGAGTACATCAGCTAGATTAGGGCACTAAGTGCCATGTCCAGTGTTTTCTTAAATGCCTTCAGGAATGGGGACGCCACCATCTCCCTGGGCAACCCATTCCAGTATCTAATCGCCCTTTCTGTGAGGGAGGGCTTCCTAACATCTAACCTCAACCTCCTCTGGCACAGTTTCAGGCCATGCCCTCTTATTCTATCCCTAGTTGCCTGCGAGAAGAGCTCAAGACTCACCTGTTTATAACTTCCCTTCAGGTAGTTATAGAGAATGATAAAGTTCCCCCTGAGTCTCCTCTTCTCCAGGCTAAAAAATTCCAGCTCTCTCAGCCTCTTCTCATAAGACTTTCCCTATAAACATAGGCATAGGTGGTCTCTCTGGAGTTTATGCAATCCTGTTCCCAGTTTAACTCTCCGAGGATTATGTAATAGGTAAATCATTTACAACCATCACATATAAACATTTCACCATGCAGTCAGCCATTTTACTTGCAGGTAAAAAAATGAGAGTTATAAGGGCTGGACAAATAAATAGTGTCTTTTGACAGTACATCTGTGCAGTACAACTCTTTCTGTTTGTCCATAGTTGTGCTCACTCTGGATTCCAGTCTGGTCACAGTGAGAAATTCTTCCCCTTTACAAGATGTTGCTATTCTCCTTCTTTTATTCAAAATTCTCCTGTTTTATTCTCCTGTTTTATTCAAAACAGCCCTACTGTCCGTGGCACATTCCATCTTAGCTCTACATCTCATGTTTGCCTATTTTATCTCTTAAAAAATAATTATGACTACATGTTCTTTTCACTAACATATTTGTTTTATTTTATTAAACCTGTTTTTCTTGTAACAATAGCATGTGATGCATCAACTACTTAAAACAATTAAGAATAATTCCACAACTGTAACTCTTCAAGTCTGTACACACATTCCAAGGCCGTGATAATAGCAGAATTCATAAGAACATTGCTTTTTTGAATGTACCATTTTGTCAGAATGGCTCAGTGTGGTACCTTGGGTTAGAAATTAGTTTTGTAGGGTTTTTTGGACACAGATTTTTATTTCTTTGCCTGCACTTTTAAGATTGGAAGCTTCCTAGTGCTAAATGCTGCATTTAAGCACATGACTAATCACACCAGAGACAAACTACCTCAGATAGGAAGAAGTTCTGAGAATCACCCCATCATGCACACTTTGACAGCCTGCTTTCTATGAACTTTTCTCACAAAGTTCCCTGATTGGGTTTCCATTTGGTTTCCAATAGAGTTTGGAGGAAGGAAATTTGATCTATTCACACTGACCTCCAAGGTGCAGCCCTGTTGACTTGCAATACTGGTGGATTGCAGTGCATGACGGATCAAGATATATATTTCAGTGGTTTTATCTGTGCTGAATACATTCAGGATAGCATTTGTTGTTTAAATTGGTGAGGCCTTATTTAAGGTTGTGCTTCAAAAGTACATAACATTGAGTACTTCTATCTTCTTTCCTTTCTGGCCTTTGCATGACAGGTATTTTTGTCTGCTTTTCCTACTGGCTATATTGCATGCCAGCTAACTTACTGCTACAGCAGAGACTATACTCCATCTGTCACAAGCCTTTTTTAACAGAGTCTAAGCTGAATGTTGAATGTTGAATTTCTAAACCGTGTCTTAAGTAGAAGAGTTTTAATTACTCTTCAGTCTGTGTAAGGCCAGAGTGAGGAGGCTTGGATTGTCAGGATGATAGCTGGAGGGAATCAGAATATATCATTACCTAAGGGAGTGGTATCCTCAGTCTTCATCTACTTTAATTCTCTCACCAGACACATCAAATGACAGTGCTGTAGGGCTTAAAAAAATTGGGGCAAAGCTGGGGCAGCGGGTGGCTCATAATGACAGCCTGTCTAAATGTCTGAATGGCAGACAAGTGGAGAAAAAAGAAGTTTGCAGTATGGCCTAGGTAAGGTAGAGTGATAATGTATTTGGGTTTTATCTGCTTTCTTTGCTGAACAGGATTAGTCAGCTGGATAAAGTTGCTAGCTCTACATTAGCTTCACAATGCTGTTGTTAAATTTTTGCTAAGAAAATTTAAATTTGGTGATCATTTTTGCTAGCCCACAATGAATTATTATGGCATGGAGCACAAGAATGAAAGACTTGACTGACTCTTGCTTTATTAGCAGAAGCAAGAGGCAGCCACAGTATGATTTCTTTCCACATCTCCTACAAGGAAAACAAGTTCGGAGTCCACTGCAGATGGAATTGGAATAAAATAGGAGCTCTCCAGGAGGAGGAGTAGCTGCAGTTCTGCTAGCATTCCCTTCCTGTGTAAAAACATGTCTATTCTTGCTACTCCCAAGGCAAATCTCATATTGTTCTTCTAGCTTGTTCGGCTCTTGAGGCACATGCATATATACCTGGCACAATAGCCACAAGAAACCTGCAGAACTGCCACTGGTCCCACCCAGAGCCTTGTGAAAGCTGTTTCACCCAGCACAACTGGGAGCACTGGTGCTTCACAATTACTCACATGGGAGAGGAAGTGTCTCATCACCCCAGGACTTCTCTCCCCCACCCAGACTTGACAATTAGAATGAGTTGGCAAGTGAAGTGCAGTATAATGCTGCCCCATCACTTTAGGATAAAAAAAGCTTAAAAAGCTTTCAATTCCCAATGAAGGACAGCAGATGGAAAGGTAAGAAGTACACATATGGAAATGTGGGATTGCTTTTACACAGCTGTGTGTATTTAAAAGTTAGACTTTTAGCTAGAGTGGTCATAAGCCTCCATCTATAGACCAAGAAGAGAAAAAAGCACTTTCAGAGACACATTCATGCCCATTCATGCCATCTGAGACACATATCTAAAGACAGAACCCATGGCCATTGATTAATCCTGTCTAGGACTTTCTTCAAAGACTAGAGAAGGAGCCTAAACAACAAAGTATCAAACCTTCATGTGGAAAAAAATTGAGATTAATTCAATACCATATAGATAAAAATAAACATGGACGCGAGAGTTTCCTTTGCATACCATCTCCCGGCTGTTCTTCTACAAAATGAACATTGTTGATTTTTCTTTTTTAATGTTAATTATTATCTGAAACCAAATATTTATTTAGGAAAGAACAAGTCAAACCAGCTATTACAGATCTGCTTGTTGATTAGCAGTAATTCAGTTACCACACAGGACAACTATTGCAGTATTTCCAGACTGTGCCATGGTAGCCTTTTAATCAAAGTCTATTCCAGATATCATAGAACCCATGGCATCCCAGGGGAAAGATTCTCAAAGGCTTCTCTCTTCCAATCACTTCTGCTTAAGCAGACAACAAATAATTGCTCAGATATAAAAGTGGCTGCGCATGGGTAGATACAGCTTTTAGTATATAGGCTCTTTAAACTTCCTCACTGCTCCAGATTTCCAAATTATCTGTGATAGCAGTCAGCAAGTAATTCCTTACCAAGAAACTGTAAAAAGTTCGCCATCAGTAGACCTGCTTTCTTCTTTCCTAGTTACACGTAGGTGACACTGCATCTATTCCCTGAATAGATGGAAGAAACAAGCACAGGCTAAGTTCTGCATTTCCTTCCTGAACAAGAAACACGATGAAATAATGTCATGAAAAGGAAACTGAAGAGCAAAGTCGCATATCCTTCCCAAAACACCTTTCAATCTTCACATATAATAAAGACAATAAGCAGGCAGAGGGGAGTACAAGAAACATGGCCATAATGGGCAGCCTCTCAGTCAATAATACTGCACACCTGCAGCCTAGCTTACTCAGGTGTCTGCAAACGTAACGGAAGGAAAGAGCTTGAAGGAGACAAGCTGGCACTATGTAGAGGCTTGCAGCTGACCCCAGAGCACCAGGGCAACATGGGCTTTCTCAAAGCCAAACATGAAGTCCTCTGCTTCAGAGAAAGGAGAAAGTTCAACATAGTGATTTGAAAATGGCATCTTTTGCTGCCCAGAGTAAGACTGTAAATTTTCAGCAAAAAATACAATTCAAAACATATCCTTCTTTCTTTGGCAGCATTATTGCCAAGCCTTGGCAGTTCTGCATTCAGCTGCCTTCCATAAATCCCACTTGAAGGTGCCAAATTTTCAGCATACCCATGGATCCGATTTGCATGCTAGAAATGCCATTGTGTGCCTACAACTCAGGAACTATGACCTTCACCACCATAATGTCCAAGTCTTGAGTGTGTTTCGTTATAGACCAAGGACACTGAAAGGTGTCACAGAAAGAGAACTAAAGAGGTTAGGTTGTTCATGTAAGTTTATGTAGTAATAGGACATCTCCTTCTAGCCTGCCTCAGATCATGCTCTGCATGTTTCCAGTGTGCAGCACACTGGATATCCTCACCTTTCTAAAGAAAAGACTCCAGTTTTACAATAAGATCCACAGGGCAGGTGCTACATTAAGAAGAAGGGCCTCAGTATACAGAATTCAAACAATTCAAACAAGGCATACTACTGAATGCAATGGACCCTGAAGGACTCCCTTACAGGTCACTGCTAAACAAGGGAATTCAGGTTTGTAAAAGAAAGGTATTAGGACCAGTCTGACTGCTTTCTGTTAGCCCATAATTGTAGCATGGTGGGAAGAAACTGTAGCTCATTACCCTACTTCACTAGCCCTACATGCTTACATCCTGTCCTTCGATGGCCTATTTACATTGATGGCTCAGACTGGAAGAATAGGAGCTATGTACTGATGGCTCGTATGCTTTTTACAGGCGTAGTGCAAGTATTTATTTGCTTAGGGTCTAGTTTAATATTCAATCTTTGTCACTATCAGAGAACACAGATGTCTTAGTAAGAGGCAAAGTAAAAAGCCACAAGTATCTGTTTCATATGCAGACACTGGTACACCTCCTAACTCCCTTTACCCTGTTTACAGGTGTGTATTGCGCAACAACACCACCATCTGTGATTTATTTATATATTTACACTTTTGGATTTATATCTCACATGTTGCCCAGCTCAAAGCAAAAGCTAGGAAAACTTGAGGATATACAATTTGTATGGCACCCACAAAGTAGGAAAGGACTCTCTTAAGTGACTCTCTTTTGTCCTTCATTCCCAAATAGAGAAAAGCTTTTCACAGAATCACAGAATGTTAGGGATTGGAAGGGACCTCGAAAGATAATCTAGTCCAGTCCCCCAGCCAGAGCAGGATCACCTAGATTAAGTTGCACAGGAACATGTCCTGGTGGGTTTTTAACTCCTTCAGAGAAGGAGACTCCACAACCTCCCTCAGCAGCCTGAAGGACGCTATACTAGTGCTCTGTGAGCCTCACTGTGAAGAATTTTCTTCTCTTGTCTATTCAGAACCTCCTACATTCCAGCTTACTCCTGTTTCCCCTTGTCTTATCATTGGATGTCACTGGGAACAGCCTAGCTCCTTCTTTCTGACACCTGGCCTTTACATATTTGTAAACATTTGAGAGGTCACCCCTCAGTCTTGTTTTTTCCAAGCTAAAGAGACCCAGCTCCCTCAGCCTCTCCTCATAAGAGAGGTGTTCTACTTCCTTCACAATCTTTATTTACGCTGGACATCCTCCAGCAGCTCTCTGTTGTTCTTGAACTGAGGGGCCCAGAACTGGACACAATATTCCAGATGTGGTCTCACCAGGGCAGAGTAGAGGGGGAGGAAAACCTCTCTTGATCGACTAACCATGCCTCTTGTAATCCACTCCAGGATGCCATCAGCCTTCTTGGCCACCGGGATACACTGCTGGCTCATATTCATCCTGCTGTTCACTAGAACCCCCAAGTCCCTTTCTCCTACACTGCTCTCCAACAGGTCAGTCCACAACCTATACTGGTCCCTGGGTTTGTTCTTGCCCAGATGCAAGACTCTACACTGCTCTTGTTGAATTTCATTCAGTTCCTCCCTGCCCTGCTCTCTAGCCTGTCCAGGTCCTGCTGAATGGCAGCACAACCCCCTGGAGTGTCAGCCACTCCTCCCAGCTTTGTGTCATCAGCAAACTTGCTGACAGTGCACTCTAATCTCTCATCCAGGTCATTGATGAATAGATTGAATAGAACTGGTCACAGAATTGGCCCCTGGGGACTCAACTAGATAAAGGTCTCCAACTAGACTCTGCCCCAATGACCACTACTCTCTCAATTCTGTCACGCAGCTAGTTCACAATCCAACTCACTGTCTGATTTTCCAGACCACAGTTCCCCAGTTTGGCTGTAAGGATGCCATGGGAGACCGTCAAATGCCTTACTGAAATCAAGATTGGCCACATCCACTGTTTTGCCATCATCTATCCACCCGGTTATTCCCTCATAAAAGGCTATCAGGTTGGTCAGGCCTGGCTTCCCCTTGGTGAAGCCTCAGCAGTCTGGGCTTTGATACCAGGACAGCTCCCAGAAGTATAGACGGAGGCAAAGAAAGTGTTCAAGAAGGCCTTGGCTTTCCTAGTTTTGCTCCTACATCCTTTGACTAGGGTCTTATAATCATCATCTCAAGTGGCCATCCCCTCCTTCCATGACCTATAGACTTCCTTCTTCCTCTTCAGTTTGCCCACCAGCTCTCATCTGAACCAGGCAGGCCTTCTGGCTCCCTTTCTTGTCTTCCTACCTGTCTGGATGCACTTGTTCTGTGCTTCAAAGAAGCGGTCTTTGAATGATGACCAGCTAGCTATCCTGGGCTCCTTTACCTGCCAGTGCCCTATCCCATGGGATTTCCCCTAGCAATTGCTTGAAATGGCCAAAGTTGGCCCT
>VZRI01009388.1:0-25593 GCA_013397515.1 Upupa epops | reverse complement strand
CCTTAATCTGGTGTTGCCATACAATATTATGTTTTCTGGTTATGGTTGTGGGCAATATAATGGTGTGGGAGGTATACCTGAGACATGACATGGATGTTTGGCAGGAGAGGTTTAGAGTTCTGATACACAGAGTGTTAATCCTGCTTGCATGTTGTGCTGTTCCTGACTTTAACCTTTGCAACAACCTTACAAACACAAATCCAAGATAATAACATTAATACAACTAACACCGACACCCTAGCAGCTCTGATGACTCTACTCCTATCCCTGAAAATAGTTGGGGAGACTTAAATTACTTAATGGTGCATACCTTTGTGACATACTTACACCTGTTTGTAATGAGAAGTGGGGTATAATTTGACTTATGTCCTCCTCCAGAGAAGCACTATTAACTCCAGTTTCAGGAACGATGACTAGGGACAGGGGCAAGGTCCCTCAGGTTGACAGGGTAATAAAGAAACAGGTAGATGTAGAGCAGGAGGTTAAGGAAAGGAATAAGAAACAACAGCCATACCCTATCAGTCCAAGAATACTGATTGGAGAAAAGGAGGGAAGAGAACACTCTGGGTTTCACACTGATGAAATCGAAGAACTTGAAGAGTAAGAACCTAAACCCTGCAATGAGTGACAGTTAAGTTGGCACACCTCTTCTTCTTTCAACATTGATAGTGCAGATGGAGAAGAAGACAAAGACTGGCCTGGCTCCTGGCATCACAAAGATCTGACAAACACCAGAAAGAACTTTAAAAGGGGGAAGAAAGAACCCCTGATGAGTTGGCTATTAAGCTTCTGGGACACTGGAGGTAGTTTACTGAACTTGACCAGAGGACAAGCCAGACAACTGGGAACACTCTCTGGAGACCCAGGTACTGATATGCAGATTGGGGACCTACATGGGTCCCACAGCTTATGGAAGTCACCTCTTGACTGCATTTGGCAAAAACCGCCTGGGGAGACATGAAGTCGGCCCGTTGGGTTTTGGAGCTGGGGATACCAAGGCTTAGAGGCCAACTACACCTCTACAGAAAAGGAAATCCTGGCTGCATATGGAAGAGTCTAAGCTGCATTAGAAGTGATCGGTACTGAAGCACAGCTCCTCCTTGCACCTTGACTACCTGTCTTAGGCTGGATGTTTAAGGGGAAGACTGAGTCTAAATATCCGGTTACCTGGAGTAAGTGGATTGCTCTGATAACTCAGAGAGCTCGTGTCTGAGACATCAATCACCCTGGCAAGGTGGAAATGATTACCAACTGGCAAGAGGGGTCAAACTCTAAGATTGAAGAGACGGTGATACAAGCTGAAGAGGCCCTATCTTACAATGAACTTGCAGATGAAGGCAAAACATGCCTTACTCACAAGTGGATCCTGTCATTTGGTAGGAGATCGGTGGAGAACTACAATCTGGAGCCCCACCAGGTGAGTTGCAGAGGCAACTGAAGGAGAATCGAGTCAATTTGCAAAGGTGAAAGCCATCCAACTTGGACATTGCACAGCAGGAGGGATGGCCACTGCTTTACCTCTACACTGGCTCATGGATGGTAGGAAATGCACTCGCAGGATGGCTCAAAGATTGGGAGTGGAACAACTGGTTGCGTAAAGGTAAGCTAGTTTGGGCCACTGACCTGTGGCAAAATATTGCTGCCCAGTAAGAAAGGCTGAAAGTTAGGGTATGGCATATAGATGCCTATGTATCCAAATGCTGGGCTACTGAAGAACAACAACAGAACCATCAAGCAGACCAAGCAGCTAAATTCTTCAAGACCGGTCTGGACTGGGAGCATAAAAATGAATTGTTCCTAGCCCAATGGGCCCATGATACTTCTGGTCATCAAGGCAGGGATGCTACCTACTGATGAGCCTGAGATAGAGGAGTGGATCTAATCATGGGTCTGGTCATGCAGGTTATCCACAATTGTGATACATGTGCCGCTATAAAGCAAGCCAAATGAATAAAACTCTTTTGGTGTGGAGAGCGATTGTCAAAATATAAATATGGGGAATATGTGATTATATCACACTTCCTCAGACTCACCAAGGCAAACGGTATGTATTGGCTATGGTGGACACAAACACTGCATGGTTAGAGACACACTTGGTACCCCATGCAATTGCCCAAAACACCATTGTAGGCCTTGAAAAGCAGATCATTTGGCAACATGGCATTCCAGAACAGTTTGAGTCAGACAACAGAACTCATTTTAAGAACAACAATGTAAAGAATTGAGTAAGTCATAAAGAGCAGCTCTTTCCAGTTTAGTCAAAAATGAGCTAAGAAAAATGCATGGACAAAGTGTCAAAGAGGACCTGCCTGGAAGATGGTTCAGGGAAAGAATTGAACAGAGAAGCGAGGCAGTGGCAGAGAGGCAGTGGGACAATCTGAAAATATTCTGTGCTGCCCTCTGGCTGTCACACTGCAGTTTATTAATTGATAATTTTGGTGGTGGGTTGGAGAATGTACATAGGATACTATGGTCAAATGGGCGCTAAATGTGTCACAGAATAAAACAAGAATTCAAAATAATTCTGGTGATTTGGAGAAGTACTGTGAGATGACTATTCTTCTAATAAAAATCCAGTTGTATTTAGAAAAAGGTTGTGGTATGACATAAAGAAGTGGAAAGCATGGTAAGAGATAGTTGTAAAAATTAATGAAGTGAGCAGTGCCTGAGGGACGTCTGGCTGGGCATCAATTGAGTATTATAAAGAATTAGAAGCTGTGACCATGAGTCTGTCTGAACAAAAATAAGGAAAATATTATACCAATGTTTAAACCAGGCAATCACATGTAATAATGACTCCACTTTACTCAGAGCTCTTTTAAGACCAAGAATAGTAGTATTCCTCAGTATATAAAAAGTAGTTGTGGGTACAACAAAAATAATGGCCTTAATTTTGCAGTGAGTAGGTTTCAATGAGACAGCAAGGATGACAAACACCTAGAACAGATTACTGTGGTAAGGTCCCATCCACCTCACTGTCTCCTGGAGCCTGTTACAGAAGCTAAAATGTCTGCCTAGAGCTTAAGTCCTTACATACTGCAGACCTGACTCTATCTTAACTTATAAAATGTTATACATGGCAGAAAATACTTTAAAAATGCACTTGAACAAGCCAGGAGAAAGGTATGAGAGTCAAAAATACACAACTTTCAGACATGTAGGGTGTAGAAACCCTGCAACTATTTTTGTTTTCAATTTTCTCTCTAAGAGTAGAGAAAGTTCTGGTAGAATGGAAAATTAGGGTTTTCATATGCACACAAAGACTTGTTCTTTGGCAGAAAAACCATTACTGTATCATAAGATTCACTGCATTGACCTTGACACTTACACAGTGTTTCCCAAAGTAATGTCTGTCTGAATTTTCCCCATCTCTTATTTCTATTTTGAAAATACATGGTCCATTAATAAGCATTCGATAGGCTCCTAAACAGAAATAAGAATCAAATTAAGAAAAGGAATGGGCGAATCAAGTGGTGGCAAAAAATGGAAGGTTGGGATTAAGGGTGCACAGAAACTTGTTCTATTTGAAATAATATTCATGGTGTTTTCTCAGCATCAAGAAAACAGACATTGGACAGACAGATTGGTTGATCACCTGCTGTTGAAAACACAGCTCTGAAAATGTGCTCTCCTATGGGCTTATTTTTCTGAGATAAAATCTATTTATTTATCTATGAGAGACATAGGTCTAGCAAGAAGAAGACATCAACCATTTGCACAAGGCATGGTGGGAGAGTGTATTTCTATATACCTTTAGTTTGGATAATACTTGGAAGAAGCCTGTCATATAGCTGTGGCATGGAGAAACATTGGTTCTTTCTGGCATTGTAGTCTCAGCCCAGCTGTAATCTGAGCTTACTAAACCAGGCCAGGGACATATTTTAGCACATACCAAGCAGGACATATGTGAACAGCATCTCTGAAGACACCTGAATATAATCAATAAGGCTGCTTTGTAGAGAGGCAAGTGGTAAATCTGGGAACAGATGCTTAGTGAAGGACTGGTTGGATAAAGAGGTGAAATTCACCTATGAAGAGGCCAGAGCCATTTTTCATTTACCCAAAGCTTGTGTCAGGACACCACAACATGGAATCCAAATCAGCTATACTCTAGGTATTCGAGCTTGTCACCAGTTTGTATCCCTTCTATTGCAGCTGCCCACAGGTAGTCTCTTTCAGTGTACTTAAGCAACTACAAAAACATGTCATATAAGTCAGAATACCTGAAATAATTAAGTATGCAATAGATTACTTACAATCTTACAGCAATGCAATTAAGCTTCCACAAATAAATCCCTAACAAGACTGCATTATTTTATTAAGACATGACAACAATCTGACTATAAAATAACTGAATTTGGGGACATTAATGAAGGGATTAACCAAAATATTTATCTGAATCATCATCAATTACCATCTCTTATTTTCTCCTAAGAGCTGCATTATCATTTGCTCAGATTTTAAACAATGTGCCTTTAAGAGTACTTGACACATGCTTACCTTCAAACCTCAGTAGATTCACCATTTCAACCTTAATGTTCAGTGTGTGCTCAAACTTGCTGATTGACAGCCACAATCCTGAATAGGCATCCAACGCTTTGTTTGCCATCTGCAGCATAAGCTTTCCTGTGTGCATCAGAAGACTAAGGAGAACCAGATTTTTCTCTCCAAGATCATTTAGCCCTGGTAACAGCTGCTGAGCCTGCAATGTATGATGTGCTATCCACAGTGTAGTCTTTTTTGCAAGGGTTTTTGCAGCCAGCTGCCTTCTGCAGCCGCAGTTAACACATGTCAGGGAAGGGACATACCTCTTCACAACTTCCTGCCCTGCATATCCTGGGTGGCCTCCCATTCCTGGTGTTTTGTGCTCACCACAGTGGGATTTGACAGCAGCAGGGGTGGAAAAATTGTGCTAGAGAAGTGGCAAGGGTGGTTGTCTGAGTCAGAGTCTTGGGCTGCAAGAGACTGACATGGAGGACAGCAGCTAAACTAATCTTGAGGGGGAGGATTGGAGTGAGATTTTAGCTTGTGCATTGATTGCTGTTCGTTTTGTGTTCAGCTCATAATGGCAAAATGTACAGGTTGCCAAGAGCCCTGGTGAGCAGTCTGGGCAGCTACAAACCTACAGTACCTGGGGGTGGCAATATCCATGCCCCTTTGTTTATACATGGTAGACAATTTGTTGGGGAACTGGAGCTGTTTAGGTCGAACTGGTGCCTGAGCAGCCTATAGTTAGACTAGAAGGGGAAAAAACGTGAAATGCAGCTACAAGAAGATTACAGACTGTTTCTAATATGTCTCTGAACTTGCTCTGCAGAAGCCACCAAGAAGCAGCCAGATAGTGGAGACTAGACACTATGCAACTATATGGATTTACCTTCCTGTTGAAAAGTTTTGTGACCTATTACCAGTGCCTTAGTTTTTATGCACTGATGGCATAAAAACTACCTGGTGCTTGAAGAATTGCATTGCCACACAAAATTTTAAACCTGAAATCTTAATTTCATTTTATTTTTCCTTTAGGACTCATTTATTGTTTCAGGACTTCTGGTATAATTTATATCCTGTTATTTGACTTTATTACACAAGAGCCATTACACAATTTATGCTACTAGAGGAAAATCCATTTAAAATGTCTCCTAATGTATTTTTCTTGAAAAACATTAAGATTACAGCTGCTGCAATAAACTATCAATCTCTGCATGCTAGAATGGAAATGTTTGACATTAACAGGCTGCTTTTAGAAATGAAATATCTGTAGTGAGGACGTGGAGTACTTACAACTGACATCTGATTGTAACTGTATTTCGACTTTGTGTTCTATTTGAGATTCAGGAAGGGGGGGAAAGTTGAATTTTTACACATACCTCAACACTTCTTGATGTCAGCCAGAAAAAAAGGCTGTAGAATTCCACATGAGAGACTGCTCCCATGGCAATTTGGTGTTGACAGGAACCAAGGAGCACATGCAATCTTGTGAGAAAGTCTGATCCCTCCTGTTTTCCAGTGTCAACTGGAAATTGAATGCTAGGGAATGAATACAGAGATTTGTATCTCAACTGCAGCAGAAACTTTAAAACTCTGGGGTAGTATGGGACAACTTTGGGAATAGTTGTATTTGGATTAGCATTGAGTTCCTGACATGCCTGGTTAAATATATGACTGGGAGACCTTGAAAGTGGACAACCATCCTGCGTCCTTTCCTGTATATGATTTCTTTACTTTCAGAGCGTGCAGGTAACATTTTCATGTTACTGTGTACTGGCAAATGATCACAAGATGAGAAGATTCTCTACTCTGCCATAGCAGTTCTGTGCCAGTAAGTTTTTACTAGTTTATCTCAATGTAAATCTGATACAGTAAAGCAAAGATTAAGTCTGAGTTTAGAAAAGCCGTGAAAGTTTGAAATAAAAGTGTTACAGTAAAGCTGTAGTTCATACTACCATTAGTGCCTACTTAAGATGAAGACCATTTTTGAACATCTGAAACTCCCACTAAACTTTGCTGGCATTGACAGGACAATTACTAAATTTCTAAACTAAATTACTAAATGTTCTGAATTTCTTGTTCTAAGAATCTCGATCCTTTTGATATACATACAGCTATTAAAATCATCCTTTGAAAAAAGAGAATGTAGAAGTGTGACTCCAAGCATGACAAGTACTTCAGACCTTCACTTTTGAGTTGGGGAAGCATTGTCATGACAGTAATTAATCAACTGAAAAGATTTTTATTTACATTCTGAGTATTAATTGCAGAATGTATTGCATTCTGGCACATTTCCATTGTACTGGAATACCCTACCAGAAGGAAGTCAAGCTCAAAGTTGTTATTCAACCTTTTTTTCCGAGGATCACGCACAAATGCTGCCTGTGTCAAGAGAAACAAACAAATAACAAAAAAAAACCCCAGTGCTTAAACCTAATTTACTTTAATAATCTCAAAAAATTGCTGATTTTTCTTTTTAGTAAAGGAGTCATTTTAATGTTTATGAATATATGCCATACCTGCTACACAGATACCAAAATTGCAACCCACCACAGGTCAACCTGGTTAAAAGAAAATCATATATTCTTATTGCTTTCTCATTTTTCTATATACTTAGATTAATTACAAAGGGCTTGTTTGGGACAACATCAAAGTAATCAATAAAAAAATCAATAAAAGTCTTCTGCAGTTATCCATGTAAATGAAAAAATTTGATCCAATAAATGTTAAATGAGCTCACTTAAAATAGGAAATAACAGATTCTAGGCATCAGGTGTCATCAGTTCAAATCAGATTTTACCTCTTGAAGAATCCTTACACAATGAAGAAACAGACAAAGAAAGGAATTGTGCAATCAGTGAGGTGGACAGCATTTCTATTACAGTTTATATCGTACTTTCTATAATGTTTTCTATTGACATTTTTAGGATTTTAAAATTTTCTTTTCATTTGGGTGTTTTGTATGCCTTTTTCTATAAAATCTAGGATGAATCTTTCTGTTATAATTCTTTCTAACAATTATGCATTAATAAGATTATTGTATTATTAAACAACTAGTTTTTTGCTGCTAAAAATATGAAAGAAGCCACAGTCCCATCCCTAATAGCTTAGAAAGAAAATTTGAATATGATTGGGTTATTCCTACTTCAGGAATCTAAATTTAACATTTAAGTATCTTTTAAGGAGAAATCACAAAGTTTTGGCAAAAAATACTATTTGAGGCAAAAAATGTATTTAGTAAAATCTTAGTTGGGTGCTTTGTCTGACTTGGTACAAGTTCTGAAAATATCATGTTTTGCACTTTGAAGGGATAAACTGAAAAACATTTTGCTGTTTCAGTAATGCTGGGAATTATAATTCTCTCCTCATGACCCTAAAGAAGTCGACAGCATAAAACATCTAGTAGCACAATCTACTGCAACCTGAAAGCATAGATCACAATGTTAATCAGATCAACTAAGCTGCTAATTTATTAATAATCACCAAAAGCCTTTTTAATAACAGTAATGCTGTAAATTGGCAATGCAAACAACTGCATACTTGGATGAGTTTTACAATTATTATGTGGGCTGTATTTTATTTAGTTTTTTCTGAGAGAAATATGTGATCTGTATATTAAAATAATTCATTTGGAAGGTCACTAAATTAAGTGGAATAGAGACAAAATTTGAGAAGACATGTTCACACCAGGTTGTGTCCTAATCTTCATTGCAGTCGTATTTGAGATCAAATTCTCTTAGGTGAAGCACAGTTAAAATGAAGTTTATAATTTTCTTTCATTGCATGTACTTAGTTATATAGAGGAATATTGCACAAAATTATGGTTGATAGTCTATTTATTGTTGAAGAGTAGTACTGATGACAAATGTATGACCAGCTGTAGTCCATAACCATAAGGAATTCTTAGGTGGGAAGTAGGGACCTTTCTTTTGCTAAACATATACTCTACTGTAGCATCAATTGGATTAAGACCATTTTTCTGAGGTGGAGCTTTACAGATGCACATCCAAAACTCTACCTTCTTCAATCAATGAAGGAGATCTCCAGTATCCAGAAAAGTCATTTATTATTAAGCCTCTGTCTCCAACCCTCCATCAAGTGTATCAAATGTACCAGAATTTTATAAAATCTTGGAAAAATAGTACCACATAATGTGCCTAAAGGTTGTATAATAGACACAAAATAACTAAATTAGATATTGTGGACAACCTGAATGCTAAGTATGTTCAGGGTGATTTTTGCCAACTTACCAAGCGTATTAATAATGAAAACCGCATGTAGGTATCTATGACAGCTAGTATTAAAAAATGGATGTCCCATTAAAGTTAAGCACATAACTTACTTAAAAATAATTTATATTTAATTTAAACAAAGCTTTTACGTGTAAAGAGTGGAGTGCAGATACAGGCACATAGAATTGGAAGAAAGCTTGTTTGGTTTTTGAGTCTAATCCTTCTTGTTATGAGTCCCCTTTCAGGTATTTCCGTGCAACATGAATAGTTTATTAAGAAAAAATAAAATTGTCTCATCTTTCTGTGTATAGATAAATAAATAAATAAGATATTTGAAGAAGACGTTATATTGTAGGAATCAATAGCAGATTGTTTTGATAGAGTTAGGATAAATGAGATTAGGAACATGAAAAACATCAGAAAGTGCCAAAGATGTTTTTCCAGTCAAAGATTATTCCCTGGTTTAAGAGGAAACTTAAAAAGAAGAGAAAGTTTGCCTCAACTCTTCCCATGTGTTTGTCATAGCACATTTAAGGTATAGTAGTGTTATTTAAATCAAATCTAAAGTGTTTCGTAATATTATCATAGCTTGGCTAAATGTGTGCTGTCTGATAAACACCAAATCAAGCTGCATCGCAATGCACATATTCTCTCTTTGAGAATTTGATTTGAGTCTTACTGAGTATGCAGCAATTATTTGTAGATTTTAAGGGCTGCTCTGCTTGGAAAAAAATTGAGGAAAGCATGCGAGTATTTGTCTTCACTAGTTTGACAAGTAGGTAAGCTTAATGCACTGTGACAGTCATTGTAACAGAATGACTAACATGTCCTCTAATTGATTACTTCATCCATCTATAACTCAGAAAATTGGCTCTGATTTCAGAAATGACAGCTGAAAACCAAGTGAATGATGCCTGTGCAATTCATCTTTAGACTGTCTCCGCTGCAATTTTGATGATGTGTGAGGCAAAGTCACAAGCCTTCTACTTCATGGTGATGACGTGAACTGCAGTTAATAGTGTCAGAGGAAGCAGGCAGTTCTGTTCATAGACTGCCACTTACGAAGGTAGCTTTTGTAGCTTCACAGTAAATAGCTCTAAAACACTCTGGAGGTTGACTGTACACTGTTATAATTATTCAGACATCACAATATGAAGGCTTCATACATAACATCAGCTCTGTGAATAGATATTAACACACAGTACACACAGGCCAGATTCAGGTAGGCCACTTTTGCTATGAAGTACTCTATCCAAAATACAGGGAAATTCACAATTTCACCCTCCCTACCTCCCACTCCCTGATAAAATTGCCATACCTGACCTCTGTATCTTAAGCTTCTAGATATCAGTTTTCAATTCAGTATGCTAAATCCCAGTAGAAAGCTTACCTTTAACAAAGAAAGTAGATTTAACAATGAGATTTTGCTGACAGTTAATGACAAACTACACTGAACCACAGTGGTTTAGGTAATATTGTAACAACATTTATGCTCCTTCTTTACCAAGCTAATACCAAATAATGGGATGTAACTTTATGCAGGTAATGATATAAACATATGTGTGTGGTTCATTATGAAAATGCAATACTTTACCCTGGTGATTGCATTGTCTGGTGTTTCACTGCGGTGAACTTCTACTAGTAACGTAAGTGCTTTGAGAAAAGGCCATGTCACTTTGCAGATCCCTTTGGTTAGGAGAGATGGGAGAGTGTGCTGATTCAGTAGGAACAGGATGTAGCAGGAAGAGATATGGATGTCTCCAGTGGCTTGAGAACTCAGAGGTTCCAGAAATTAATCACCAGAAATGAAGGTAGGGTGGTCAAGTTGAAAAAAGGACTGCAGCTGGGATATTTTGTCCAATTCAAAATGAAACATCACATTTCTTCAGGTTAATAAAGCCTCGTGTTTATAGTTTTTACAGTATGACATCAAATCACAAAAGAAAAAGCAGTCTGTAAAGCAAAATTTTTTTTTTTCTAAACCAGTTTTCTCCTCTCTTTTGAACTGGACTACATGCTGATTTGGCCATTTGCCAAATCAGTCTCTTTAAAGCTACATTTTCCTTTTATTATTATTTTGTTTACAAATCTTTCTTTTCTATCTCCTTTCATGTCCCTGATAAATGTAGCATACTGCTTGCACGCACTCATTCCCCATCCAGCTGCAGGAAGCTGCTTCACTCCACTTGCTCTCCCTATTCTGCTGAAAACAAGAACTAGTTGACTTGTTTTCAGCAGAGCTGAGAAGTAGCCTTGTATCTTCCTCTCTCCAGCTTGTACTCAGGCAAATCATAGAATCATAGAACAGCTAAGGTTGAAGGGGATCTTAGAGATCATCTAGTTCAACCTCCTTGCCATAGACAGAGATGCCAAAACTTAAGTAGGAATAAAGGTTAAAGGTTTGGTTTTCTTCTCAAAATCTGCTGCATTCCCAGAATGTCCAGCAATCAGATACAGCAGTGCCAATACTAAGTGCTCCTCAGCTAGAACTGTTTCCCTTCAGCAGAGCTGCAAAAAGACTCATTACACTACAAATATGTTTGGCTTAGAGCACCAAAGGCAGCAGCTAATTACCAGGAGATTGTCTTCACATTCACAGTGGTCTGGAGACTCACATTTGATTACTTACCCTTTCTCAGCTGATGGGAAAAAACACACTAATGCAATGGTTTTCAACTGTAGGCTAGCACAGAGCATGAAGATGCAGGGTGGTTTGTAGTGTTCCTCTGAGTTACCTAGTCAATTGATTTGAGAGGAATGTTAGAGTGGATCTCCAGATATTTCTGACTGTGCTGAGGGCAAATCGATCATAGACTTAATCTGACTGCTTACATCTTGGAAAGAGAAGGAACAGACAGAGAGAGCAATAAAGGCAAACAACACTTTTGCTAATGGCAGTAGCCACTTCTCAGGGCATTTTTCACCCCAAGCTTCTCCTCTTTGCTTACAAAGCAATGTTTAGCAACACAATAGAAAACACAAGTTTCTGATTCTGTGGGTTCCAACTAAACTGATGAGGGAAGAAAAGAGAAAGAGTGAAACAAAATATCTACAGCTGTTTGAATGGGAAATTTCTGTGTCAATCAGACCTTAAAATCAAGCTTTGTTCACGTAACAGTACCTGTTGCTGCACTGCTTTTTACAAGAAACAAGGTGCTGATCTGAATTGCTTTCAGGCGATTTCGAAAGCTGCTGATAAGAGAGGATTAAGTATCTCTGTAAAATGTCTCATTATACAGTGATAAAGGTTGAAGTGGGAGCTTTCCTCTACATTTGATCTCTTCCCAAGAATGTAGGGTTGTTGAATATGCCTATTTGTCTGAACAATAAAACTATTGCGAAAAACCTGCAGGAATTAGTAGATTAATTCACCATCCTTGAGTGAAGAGGCAATTGTAGTAAGATTTTTTAAAACTGTCTATTTTTTTCCTATCAGGCCTTTGGAGGCTACTGCTGACATTTGCTTATTGTCATTTTAAATAACTATGATTTGCAATGCACCCGAAGCAGTTGTTAAAAGGTTGTTTTGTGTATGCTGTGTCAGCAGAGCTAAGTAATTCCTTCTTGAGTTGATAAGGTATAAATGTTAAAGGTAGAAATGTGGTTTTAGAGAGTAGTTAGAGTGAAGTGCAAATGTTTTCCATTTGAAAATGCTTTAGCAGTGTCCCAACCCAGCTTAGAGCAGCAACCAAAGGGGAGGAGGGAAAAGAAGGGAAGAAAAAAGTGTAGGCAGGGATCTGTGAAGCTAGGGTGCTTCCTTCAGGGTTCCCTCTGTTCTCAGGATTTCTATTTAGGGTAGAGTCATCTGCACTGAGTTTGCCATTGTTTAATGAGAACAAAACAGAATTCAGAGCAGAAGTATTCTCAAAAGGAGGCTAAAATATTAAAATAAAGAATAGCCTTTTCCAAGGAAATTCCAACTATCTGAGTTACATTTCTGGCTCTTGTGATTGAAGTTTGTAGTCTGCTAAAGTTTTGGGGCTGGGGGCATAGTGTTTTGTTGTTTCTTACTAATTATGAGTATAGATGTTTGCCAACAGGCTTTTCTAAGTAACTTATGTAGCATCATGGCAAATGCTGAAATTTGCAGATAGTAATAGCTGAAGTGGTCCAGCATGCTGAAGTGATTTAAATGCTTTGGGGATTTCTACTCTAATTCCTTGAGAGGGAAAACTTTAAACATCACTTATAATAGAAAATAAAGAGTCAAATATGCACGAGTAACATAATTTACAGTTAAACAACAACTAAACATTGGTAGAGATGGATATAAACCAGAACAATTAGTTCCAAGCATAAGCAGCCTTTCAGACAGACTGGGATATGGTTACAGTCGTTATAGGTGAAACATCTCTTTAATTATTCCTGAAAGGAATATGTAACAAAACGCACTGCAATATCTGAGTCACCTTTCAGACAAATGGGTAGAGGTGGTAAGGATAGCATTGAATATTTCAAGATTAGGGTTGCCTAAGGAGCTGTAAAATAAATAGCCAGTACTGAGAAAAAAGTCAATAAGGACCCATTTTAAATGTCATTTGTTTGTTTCTGGGGCTACAAAGCTGTTGAATTGTGGGCAATTAAAATGAAATATTTAACTATTGTAAATGGAAAAAGAAAGGGAGCCAAGCAGATGATAATGCTGTATACATAAAATCAGAGTCAAAGCTGTAAAAAAATCTGCTCTGGGTACATCAATGCTGTCACATAATTTATCTGCACACTTTGCTCCTAAATCTTTTGGTCATCTGCGTGGGATGAAGTGAAAGAACTGTATTCTTCCACAACCTTCCAAGCGTGATTCTGGGGGTAATTTGCCCTGTGAACTCTCTCTATAGCAGTAGGGATGAAATTCAAAACATTTGATTTCAACCTTTAGATCTCCAGCACCTCCCCACCACTCCTGCACTCCTAAAGCTCCCTAAGCTACCCCACCCCCCCCAGTTACTCTCTCTAGATACACTATTCTCTTTCAAGATACTGTATAGCCTTGAGGTATGTAGAGGATCAGGGCCAAGTGCTGGGTAATGTGAAGGCAGCTGATTGATTCTAAGTGAACTTAATCCTTTATGTGGGGTGTGGCCCACTTAAAATCACCAGTCTGAGCAGTTCCCCAGGCAGATGCCTTTATCAGCGTACATGATAACCTCTCTCTCAGAGAGATACAGCCAAATGGGGTTATGTAAAACTACTCTTTAATAATCTAATTCTCGTCATGCATAAATGTGTGCTGATCAGTAATTAAAACAGCTGTAGTATGCCTTTTAGCCATTTTTTATTTAAACGGCTTAACGATATTTTGTGGCTAAAAATATAATAAAACAAACATTTTGGGAGACCAGTATATTCACACCAGATCACTGGGTATCATTCAGAAGCTGTCTGCCTTCTTCACCGGTACAGATGTCAGAGACACAAGCTGCGCCTGTGCTGTGCACAGAACAAAGAGCACACAGGTCTCAAAAGCAATTAATCTGCAATGACATTATTTAAGAACTTCATTAAATGTGCAGTGATCTCACATCAAGGGAGGAAAATACACTTAACGGTAATACTATCCTCATTTGACTGCACATGATAGAATAAATTGGGATTTAATAACAGGTGATAGGCTTTCTGTGAGTGTTATTATCAAATAATTGAGAAAACATTGCCAAGAGCAGTAGCTGATCTTGTTGATTTCAAGCCATCTCAGGTGGTGTTATTAGCAGAATATATTTAACAAAATGCTTTAAGAAAAACATTTGTAAGAAGTCTCAGAAAATGCTTGTCCATGTTTTTAATTCTTTTGCTGATTACTATTGGAAAATGAAAGTATTTAACTTTATAATAAAAAATTGATATGCTCCTAATAGGCAAAAGTTTGCACTACTCTATGAAGTAATTAGAATTGTTAGTATAAGAAGAGTAACTGAAAATCAACAGACCTGCATATTTCATCTGTGCTGGTTCAGAAACAAGACAAAAATATTCACCAATATTTTGTAAATAAAGCAAAAAAAAATCTGTGGAAAACAATTCTTTTTAAAAAAGTCTTTTTTAAACTGAGAAGTTATTCTGATTATTATGCATAGCTGTATGGCATGTCTAATTTATTGCCTATGCAGGACACCATAAGAAAGCAGGGCCAAATCTAGAGTAAACATAAATCAGCTGTTACTTTTAATAGTGCAAAAAAACTCATTCTGCTATATTGCTAGTAAAAGCAGCACATCTGATTTCTTTCTAAGTTAGCTCTAACTCTTGTAAAGATTCTACACAACTCCCAAGTCCATTATTATTCACAGATAAAAGGCTTGTAATAATATGTGGCATTAAAAGGTACAAGAAAAAACAATTCTGTAGGTCAGAGTCTGACGTGGCTTTAAAAAAGCACGAAGTTCATCTTCCCTAAACTTGGATTATTTTCCTGAAGAAATTAATCCAGGGGATATAGATGAGTCACTGGCTGAAAGTAAGAGTTATTATATAATAATAAGTATTCTATGAGACAGAGTCTCACTTCTTCACTGAACATTTTCGAAGTTTCAAGATACGTCATCCCTGCCTTGCTTGACATTTAGTTGTGCTAGAAAAACCAACTTCCACTCAATTATCTTGGAAATCTCATTAAGCCAAACACTGCTTCTTGACCCATTTCCAGCAGCTGCTTAAAAACCATATGGAACCCTGCATGCATCTCAGAAGACTAAAAGTTACACAAGTGCTAAGTAATATTTACTGCTAAGTAATGAAGATCTTGCAGCATCTTGCATTTTGCAAAGGGGCAAATGGAGACACAGGAAGAGACACTTGCTCTCTCCCGTGGTATGGCAGAGGCAAAAATAGAACGTGCCTTAGTTCAGAGGCCACTCTTCCATCTGTAGCTACTGCTATTCATAAATGTTTATTCATTTATTATTCCAAATGAACGTGATAGCAAAGGCAATATTTTACTATAAATACGTTTTTCATTTGCGGTTTACTTCACACTAACTAAACAGGGAAACTAGGCAAGTTCTCTGTCTCCAATTATGTGGATGACCTATCTGATACAGAATCCAAGCAAATTAACATGAAAATGTGGTACTATATGTACTCTAGAGATCATCTAATACAATGCCCCTGCTAGAACCAGATCCCCTAGAGGAGATTATGCACTGAAACACATGCAGGGGGTACTGAATGTCTCCAGAGAGGGAGGCTCCACAACCTCTCTGGGCAGCCTGTTCCGGTGCTCTGTCACCCCCAGCATAAAAAAAGGTTTTCTGTATATTTAGGTGTGTGCTCGGTTAAGATGCAGGTCTAGATAGGTTCTGGATTGGTGCCTGCAATCCAAGCACAGCAACCAGCTTTCACTGAAAATTCAACAGGCAACAAAGCAATTTTGCTAAAAAGAAAATAAGAAAATGTCACCAATAAGAAAATTAAAAAACTCTGAACAAGTAAAGGACTCAAAAAAAGTAAAACAGAAACTGTATCATAATAATGTTACACACACTCAGAGAGGAATGGGACAGTTAACATGGTTTTGGCCACAGATGAGAGTCCTGGGAAAAGAAAGTGTGCGCTAGCACACTTAAACAGAGGGGAATTCACCCATCCCCTCCATCCACATAATGATTTGTGGAAAAGTTCATTTTCCAGTCCTTTAGCAAATGCCAACTTCCCGNTGCCAAAGGTTTAGGAGATCAGTACTTCATGATCTCTCTCTCTCAGATCAGAGGCTTCTCCCAGTCCCTCAGTGGCAGAGCATAGAGCATCTGCTGTCAGGCCCAGGTGGAGACAGAGGCAATATAGCGCTGGTCACATGGGGCCACGGCTGTTGTGGTAAACAGGTCTACTCAAAGGCCCTTTCCTCTCTTTACTTGTTTTTCTCTTTTTCCGTGTCCCAAGTGGTTATGGCTCCAAGTGAGGGAAAGGGTTAAGAGCTCACCACCATCTCTTGATCTTCAAAGATGATCAGGCTGCAGGAATGATGTGTGGGAAGTGGCTCTTTGCTTCCAGAACCAGGTTGGGGCTGGCCCCTGTGGCAGACCTGCAGTGACTACCCTGCAGCCAGGCCAACCTCTTTCAAGGAGCGGGGAGCCTGCACTTCCACTGCTGTGGTAGAGTGGCTAGGCAAGTGTCTCGGTTTGGGAAGACAGCTATCGGTTAGGGAAAGCTGGAGTCTCCCTCGGAATGGAGACTGTCAACCCCCTCCTTCCAGAATATTAAAATTTTTCAATTTAAGGGCTTTCAGGCAAAAGATTTGGGGAAAGGAACAACAATTCTTTACTAAGAACACTAAAAACACCAATAGTACACACAAACAACCAGACAAAAGAAAGTCCTAGGGACCCCAACAGAGTCAACCTGACACCCTGTTAGTGAGGGTGGTGGCTGTGAGGGCAAGGCATTCACTCCCCCATCCCCCTGGAGTTACAAGAGACAAAAACACATAGCTTCTCAACTGCTTTCAACAGATGAAAATAGAATACAAATTTTATATTCCATAACCCAAGACAGCAAGGCCCTTGGCTTTAGCAGGGTGAGGAGTTGCTCTCCTGCAGATGAGAGCTCTCTGTCTACTAAAAGACAGGAGAAGAAGAAGGGAAGAAATCAGGAAGTCCACTCCTGTTTTATAGACTCTGTCCACCAGTCACCACTAGGGTCAAGACATTGATCCAGGGTTCTGATGGGAAAGCTATCTTTAGCTTTAAAATAAAATGCTCATTCAGCATAAAACCATAAAATCAACACCTGAAAATTTGGTAATTTTCAGACTACAACAAGGTGTAATCTCTTATGTGCCTGTTGCTCCTTGACCTGTCACTGGGCACCACTAACAAATACTCCAGTCACTTCCCCTTGACACTCACACTTCACATACTTATAATACTTATGAGATTACACCCTCAGTCTCCTCTTCTCTAGGCTAAGCAGACCTTTCTCTCTCTCAGCCTCTCCTCATAAGGCAGATGCTTCAACCCCCTGACCATCTTAGTGGCTCTGTGCTGGGTTCTCTCCAGTAGCATCCTTCCCCTCTTAAAATGGGGAGCCCAGAACTGGATGCGGTACCCCAGATGTAGTTGAGGGATAGGTAAAACTGCCTCGACCTACTGGCCATGCTCTTCTTAATGCTCATCCTTTTCTCCAGAGCTGTCTGTAGCAGCAGTTCCCAGTCTGTAGTGATTCATGAGGCCAGACTGAGAGAGAGTTGGGGCTGTTCAATCTGGAAAAGAGGAGGCTCCAAGGTGACCTTATTGTGGCCTCCCAGTATCTGAAAGGTGGGGAGGGGCTTTTTAGGATCTCAGGTAGAGACAGGACTAGGAGGAATGGAGCAAAGCTGCAGATGGGGAGATTTAGACTTGATGTGAAGAGGAAGTTCTTCACTGTGGGAGTGGTGAGAGCCTGGACTGGGTTGACCAGGGAGGTGGTTGGGGCCCCATCCCTGGAGGTGTTTAAGGCTGGGCTGGATGGGGCTCTGGCCAGCCTGCTCTAGGGTGGGTTGTACCTGCTCATGGCAGGGGGGTTGGAACTGGATGATCCTGTGGTCCCTTCCAACCCTAACCAATTCTATAACCAATTCCCAGTGAGGGTGATGGGGCACTGAGGGGGCTGCCCAGGGGGTTTGTGGAGTCTCCTTCTATAGAGGTGTTTGAAACCAGCCTAGACCTGGTCAGGGTGATCCTGCTGTGGCAGAGAGATTGGACTAGATGATCTTTCGAGGTCCCTTCTAATCCCTGATGATTCTATGAGTCTATGAGGTTCCTCCCCAGATTCAATATTCTGCAGTTGCCCATGTTGAACCTCATGAAAATTTGGCTGAAATGAATTAAAATTGTGGTTGGATATTTTCTGAATGCTACTGAATGTGTAGACCAGATTCTGTCCTCATTTTGCTCCATTACCAAAGATTTGTAAATGTTTGTGGTGAAGAAATGTAAAACTGAAACATATTTTCATGCTTGCAGAATTGTAAGTAAGAAATATTTCCACTGAAAAAGAAAAGCAAAAACCAAAACCAGGAAACTGGAAGGAGGGACAACATGTTCTAAAAGTGGGAATATACTAGTGTAAAACTGGAGATGCTTAGTGATAAAACAGCTCTGTGAAAGCTGAAAATACAGAAATAACTTTTTATTAGAAATGCATATCTGTCATTTATTTTATATTACCCTTGGGAGTTGCTTATGTATATCACCTGCATAGAACAGAGTGAAATTCATATTTTAATTCATCTGCTAGCTGGGAAATCAACAAAATGTTCATACTAAATGTGTATCTGATTCCTGTATTTTCTACCTTGTCAGATTTCCAGCTGAAAGTGAACTGAAAAGTTTGTGCTAAGAGGTAATGACTGGTATGTGGGAATACAGCAAAAAGATTATGTTCCTTTTCATTCTTAGTCCAGATCTATTCCACATGCCTGTTGGTTAGAAGTCTTTTCCCATCCAAATGGATCTGAAGATAAGCCAGTATACTGGAAACTCATTACAGCTCGTAGAAATTGGTTGCTGCCTACATCACATCCCATCTTGGTCTAACTGGAATTTGCGCTGTTGATTGCAGCACAGTGATGTGTTCTCTTCAGCTTGATTGATGCAATCAGTATGTTCAAGCAAATGTGTCTAAAATGACAGCAGTTATACAGAGCAACTGGACTATCAATGAAAGCATGTGCAGTAAAACTGTGTCCCATCTCCATCCCTAGATCCTTCACCTGAGGGATAAAGCATCAGTGCAGCAGGAAGACATTTTCTTCCAGATTGAAGCCTCACTTGAATTCTTGAAAAGTTTACATGGGTCAGCAATAGGCATCCACTCTACTTAAGCCTCTAGTGAAGATAAAACCATGGTTGTGGATCTGCATTGTACCAGCAGCATGCTGCAAGTTGGTTGTGCATTGAAGTGCTGGCCCTGATGTGTCAGGTCCATGGGAAAATACACTGACCAGCAGTTTCAAGCAGGGTAAAGTCCCTTGCTAGTTTGTGAGAGTCAAAAGAGGATTTAGTGTACAGTGGTTTTAAACTATTTGTATTCACTGTATTATAACAAACTCTGAGGCAATAATTACTTCCCTGAGGTATTATCAACTGCACTAACAGCATGAAATTTGATCTGCCTCTTTCCTGGTTTTGGCCACCTCTCGTGAAATCACAACTGTCAAACAAAGAGCCTGGATGAAAGAACCATTCTACGCTATCTGCACAGAATTTTTATTTTTTTTTTCTCTTAATGGCTTATAAATAAAATTTTCTTTGAGACTGGAATGGCTCTAGAGTTTCTTTCAACCAGTTGGCAAGTGCCTTTGGAGCATGTGGGGACATGGGGGAAGTCAAAAGCACTTTTGAGTGACAACTGTGTTTTTATTAGTGTTTAAAAATGAAAATATGGTCCTAGAAAACTAAATACATGTAAATTCCAAGTCTGATTCTTTCTCTGGACAAGCATTCTTAGCTTCAGTGATTTCAGACTGCATGATCTGGATATTTGCTTCTGGTCATTTTGTAATCACAGCAGCATGATAAAGATCTCAACATATTTCTGAAACTAAGGCAAATGTCACTGACATACTGTTTGCAAAAATGTCATTTGTTAACAAAAAGGTCAGGAGTGACCAAGAGGGTTACAAATTAAATATTTCACCTGCTTGGAGCTTCACTTTTCAGTTCCTTTAATTGTATTTCCCAACCACATTCTCCTAATCTTTTCAAAAGCCTCTCTTCCTGCCATTTAAAGTCTGTTTTTTGGAATCTCTCATGTTAAACAGAGCTCTCTCTTTCAATCTCAAAGCTTGGATACACACTGGAAAGCGAAGGCTACTGCTGCAAGATACAAGAACTTGAGATTTGAATTATTTTCAAACCAAAGGCTCTAATCAAAACAGCAGGCTACGTACAATGCAGGTATAAGTACAGGCAGCAGCACTGGCATTATATGAATTACCAAGCAATGGTTAGGCAATTGCAGATGGTATTTTGAAGTGGCGCACATTTATTCTGTGATCATGTAGAAACTAAAAGCACGAAGTGTGACCTAATCCAGAATGCACTAGCATCCTTAGAAAGAAATTACAAAGAAAATCAGGGCAAAATGACTGAATACTTGACTTTCCCAATCACTTGTAACTTAGTCAATGAAAATAAGCATATGCTCCAGGGTGAGAAAGAAAATTAATGAGAATTATGGAAATTGTTATTATTTTTCATGATGTTCAGAATTTCTCAGGATTTAAAATAGGTGTTGTTCCAAACACAAACAAGGAATCTGTTCTGAATTAAACTGGAGACTTGTTTTCCAAAGGAAAGATCTGTAGCATAAGCAAGAACACAGTCCTACTTAGGGGTCACAAAAATGGTTTAATCCCCCGATTGGTGCAGTAGGAAAGGTGAAGATCTCCAATTCTTACACAATACATTGTCCAGAATTAAATTCTAGATCAACTGGAAAACACTCAAGTTTTTTTATTCTGCAGTTTTTTCTTGCTTCCACCAAACTGATGTTAATGAGAAAACTCACAATATGGATAACCCCAGAGTATCTGTAAAGTTGTTCCTGTTCCATGTCTGACCTGCTCTGCTTCATGTCAGTGTCTAGTTTAAGGGGTAAGAATTGTCTTTCTGTACTGTGGTTTATGTAGTGTCACAGATGTTGATATTGATCTCTTTCAGTGGAGGTTTCTGTTTGATCTCACCAATGTAAGGGCTTGTATGTTATTTTCACCAGTGTCTTTCCAGTCACTTGATTCATTAGCTTTGCACAAAGCTGAATTGTAACTGAGCAGCAAGAAGGAGGAGTTTGCGTGTGCAGAAAAAGATTTAGAAATTCCTGCATTTCCTGTAAAACAGAATCTATTTTGAGGTTGGCTTGTTATGTTTAGTCTTTCTGTAATGAAAAATATGTATCCTCAAAGCAGAGGGCAATGGCATCTGATTTTCCCATCCACTGACCCAATCAGAGATAACAAGTGTCCTTGATAAAATAATACATATACATTTTTCACAACAGAGTTGTTATCCCTCTGGTTGCTTAATGTTTTGACTTTAGGAACAATTTAAGCTGAGATAAAATGTGGGTATTATCTTCTCAGAGACTGACACAAACTGACGTTATAACCTTTTCAGTTGATATATGAGCTTTCCCATAGCACTATACACAGAAGTGGTTTAGTTTTGAATCATGTAGTAAGATTATGAACCTGTAACACTACCACTGTCACAGGTGTGTATTTTCCTAAGAAGGCTATGACTCACTTGTCATTTGTGTTCTTGGAAGGAGGAAAATCCTTAGAGGCATAAATCAAATGTATTAGTAGGAAGCAAGTAATATTCATCTGCAGGAAGCTGGAAAAATGTAAAAATTCCAATGGTCTTGCATTATGTAATCTCCCTCAGTTGAGTGTTATTATTGGGCCAGTTACTCTCAAGCTTTTTGACATACTGTGGATTTTACTTGTGGAATCAAGTCCTATAGAACCTCTCCTTTGGAGGAGGTATTGAGAGAAACTAAGATTAAAATGTGATTTCAGATACTGAAGTCCAACATGCCTCTGTGTTCATGCTTACAAGGGAAAGAAGGGGCTTAAATGGAGTCACGTAGTGCTGTTAGAGAGAGCCACAGTAGGCTGACTGGTGTGAGATGGGACCTGTCAAAGATTCATGCTTTTCTAAATGGGTCTAGAGACACATTAGATACTATGGGAAAACTCAGATTCAGCCAACTAAATCGAGCTGTAAGTGCCTCAGTGTATCCCTGTGCATAGAGCCAAGTAGCAAGCACAGCTCAGAAAGTAAACAGCACTCCTAACCAATACACTGAGTGAGCAGCACTGTTTCTCATAATCAAAACATTTTCCAAGGCAGAAATTTCTCTGACATAAATTAATTGCCTCCTTACTATTGCCCCAAAGTAGAGTGGAAACAGTGTCTTCTTTTCCTTTCATCTTGTACCTGTAGATCTTCTCTGACACAGATGAGTAACATTTGAAGCTCTCTGTAGGGAGACTGAGTCCAGGTCAAAGTATAGAAAATAATTCTGTACCCTGAGAAACTGAACTGTGACAACCAGCCAACTTATTTGCCTCACAGTTCCTGTCCTTGGTTCTCTCTGTCTTTCTCAGATGTTCTTTTAGATATCATCAGGGGGTGTACTTAAGTAGCAAAGACATTTTACATTACTCATCATAATTATTCTAGTGTTTTATAGCCTACAAGTGCTTCAGAGCCTACTGCTGTGGTTGTTTGTTGTGCAGCAGGTCCCTGGTGTTTAATCTCACAAGTAAATATGTGACTCCTTCATCTTCCATCAGTGTGGGACCATAAATATCAGACATGTAATCACTCAACAGGCCATGTACATGTGTCATTGATGAATGCAGGTCTCTAGACAGCAAACACTCAGTCCTGTAAGAGCCCAAACCTGCAATCAAGAATGAAAAGCTTGGCTGTTTTATAGAATTACATGTCACAAGGTAGACCTTGTAGTCAGTATATCAAGAGTAGTCCCTGCTGAGAATCATGCTATCAAACTTTAATAACTACAGTTTTTTGTTGTTCCTGTCTTTGAAGGCCAAAAATATGTTCATTGTGTCATGAACTGTTTCCAATCAAAATATGCTTGACAGATTCTAATTAATACAATCAAAGGGACAGTTCACTACGCTTTCCCACAGGCATTTCTATAGTAATTGTGTTTCAAGGGGCCAATAAAACCACAAGGAAGTTTTGCACTATGATAACACTTGGCTGTTTATCTGGGCTCAAGGTTTCTTGGGTGTTACATGCTCTTTCCTGGTGGAGGAGAATGAATTTAAGAAGGTAATTACTAATCATCTTTTAGGTAGGGGGCTGCATCATCCCAGAGATATTTTAGCTGAAGAAATGTAGTTGTCTTACACCTAGCTGAGCCAGAAAGTGCCCAGGACGTATATATGCTCCTTTACATTTATATAATTTTCAATTAAACTCTTTGTTGCTTGTGGTGCGAGTCAAATACAATGTAAAGATACCATTGCAGAAGTACCACTAGGGACTTCAGTATTACAGGTATATTGGTGACTGCACTTAAAACAAGCATTAAAATCCTGCTAGTTCAAGAATTAATGGTAACTTTGGAAACTAAATGCTAACACAATGGCTCTTCAGGGAACAATCTGGAGGAGGAAAAGCATTTTAGTATGGCTTTCACAATCTCACTTATTCTCTTGACCAGTTTTTTGCTAATAGCCCCTTTAAACTTAGTGCTTGCAGCGTACAGTTACATGCCATATGAATCTCAGGATACAGGCATGGCATATTTCAAACTTTTAATCACAACCACTGATCATTGTTCTTTATAATCAAATTTAGTTCTGCAAACAAGAAAATTAAAATATCGGGCTTCATCAGTTACATTCATTTTCCAAAACAGCATCACAGTTGGCTACAGCTTTGACAGGGGGGGGTCTCCCTTCAAGCTCTGCTTTTTCCTTTCCCTATTCCTAACCCAGGATCAACCTTCAGAAGCAGAAACTCTCAGACTGAAAGACTTTATTATTTGTATGTGACCCCTGGTGATACAGAGGGTACAACAGGACTGAAAGTATCTTAACCTCTGCTGCTCCAGATAATACAGTTCTCTGTTGTAGAAGCTGCCATTCCTCCCATTATTAACATCACAGACGCATCTCACTATGATGAATTTCCTGTAGCATAACAAATTTTCAAGTTTAAGTTTCTAACTAAAATATAGAGTTTAATGAGAGCAAATCCTACAGCAGAAGGAGCCTGGAAAATGGAAAAAAAGTTCATCCTCTTCAAACATTCCAATATTTGAAAAAGAATAGCTACATGTGCTTTAGCACTTTGGTTCCAGAGTTAGACTAGGATGGCCAGCAGTGAGAAATGGACCAGGGACCTCAGCTTCTAAGTCCCTCTTGTTGTCTGAGCTCTTTCAGCTATGGTGCATAAAGTTCTGTAAAGATCTCTCACATTCGCATGTAGTTCAGCCACTTGGACTACAATCGTTGTAAATGCAATTATCCTCTAGCACCCTGAAGCAGTGTCCTCTGCAGATAATTGCTTAAGGAACCAAGAGTGAGTTTTGGTGAGTGACCACTTAATTGTATGTGCTCCCTATTCTGTCTTCTCCATATGCACAAACAGTGCATTTGACTCCAATTCTGCTAAAATGTACAGAACTGAATGTAGAGTAGAAGGATATATGTAAATAATTTTAAGGTAAAGTAAGGTAAAAATACAGGAAAAAGGAATTTAGCTTCTATATAGGTCACCATGGACACAGAATTATAAACCTAGTATGTTTCCTCTTCACCTGTCCAATGAATTTTTGGTGTATCCTTGTTGTCACACCCTTTCTGCTTTTAGTGTATGATAATACTGAAAGAGAGTGATTTGACTGCAAATTGAAGAGACATTTAATCTAATCAGTCCTTACTTTGAACTTTTATAATGCTGTTGAAAGCTTGTGTTTACACAGTGCAGCTGCTGTTCACAAGCTTGCACATTGTACATGATTTAGTGCTGCATGGAGGCGCCAGCAACGCTCAGGACTGTGGTTACACATGCAGAAATATCTTGATGCTTTGTTGCAACCTATCTCAGACTGCCAATGTAGCATCAGAATCTTAAGAGAACCTTATGTTATGTGAGCAAAGTTCAGTATGTTTTCTCCTGGTCTCATTCAAAATCAGCAAGACAGAAGAACAGGAAAAAATACTGGAAAAATTAGGTTAACTGAACTCTTTCAAACCTCAAGAAGCGCCTGGCAGTTTCAGTTTACAAAGAAGCTTTAAGTAACTATAATATAATCAATAATCCTATATAATCAATAAGCTGCTAAAAGTATACTTGAAAGATGGTTTTCCTCACAGAATTACACTTAGTGAGTGTTAGAAATGAACCGACAGACT
>VZRI01009386.1:20121-37705 GCA_013397515.1 Upupa epops | reverse complement strand
TCTACCTCCCTTGGTACCTGACCACAGGGGAGAAGAAAGAAAGGCTCTGCATAAGGCCTGTGGAAAGCCCTTGGACAAGACCCTGAAAAGCCTATTCCCTGAACAGCGGTGTCTCCACGTAAACGGTGCCATGTTGGCTGTCTCCAGTGGGCTGGCACAGATCCTGTATAGTCTGCCACTGAGAGAGACTGAGAGAAGCCTCTACTAAGAGAGAGATAGATCACAAATTCTGATCTCCTAAGCCTTTGGCAAACAGAGAGAGTCTGGAACCCTGTCGTATCCTCCATGTTTGATGCTACTATAGCCTCAAAGAAGAGCCCTGAGCCGACAGGAGCTAGATGCTGGAGATGTCACAGAGTGCTGCTGTCTGCATGAGGATCTGGAAAACAAACTTTTCCTCAAGCACCCAATGTATATTTTGTGCTGTATTCCTGCCCGCCCTCCCCTCCTTTCTCTTCTGAAAAGTGGGCTGCGAGTGTGTGTGTGTCTGTTACAATTATGTGTGTTGGTGTACACTGTCTTATCCTAGAGCTCTCATCTAAGGCCAAAATCTGAGACGTTAGCTGTCTCCCATTTCTGTCAGAGTGTGTATAAAGACATTCTGATACAGTTTCTGTTTTACCTTTTTGATTCTTTTACTTATTTTGTTTTTTTTTTTTCCTTTTCTTCTTGGTGATGGGTTCAGTAAACTGTTGTCTTTCTAGCAAAGTTGCTTCATTGCCTGTTAAACTCTCAGTGAGAGCTGGCTGTTGTGTTTGAATTGCAAGCACCAACCCAAACCGATTTAGACCCTCTTGTTAAACCATTACAACTTGTTGCACAAACCATTATGTGCATTGGTAAATCTTTAAAGTTGTTTATTGATATACTACGAAAGGGAAATAATGCTAAGAATTAATACTGGGTTTTCATCCCTGAAATCAGTCTCAGTTATATACTCCGACCTGGGAAACATCTTATGACTCTCTTGATTTTCATAGTTTTGAAGTATACAAATATGACTTGTGAAGAATAACTTTCTGGTGTTCCAATGCACTCACGCTTCTGTGCTGGCCAGGTATAGAGTTATGCCTGTAAGCATCTGAGGCCAACTTCCTGAGTCAAGCTGCTTGGTCAGCCTCCACAGTCAAGCTCAAGTCTTTGTCCTTACTTTGTGTTTTGTGTTTAGCACATCCAGAAGCAGAGAGTGTTCAACTGTAATGATTTGGTAACATTTCAAAAATCAAATGTGTATGAAATAATTTACAAAACACAAAAAATCTGACAGCATAGCTTCTGTTGGTACAATGCCAGGCTGTTTGCAAGCAATTTGATTCCTGGCATGTGAAAAATGATGCAACTGCTCAGGACATTTGCATCCGTACAGCACTCGTGACATTGCTAATATTTAACCTAGACAGGAAGAGTCTAAGGAAATGTCTCATAAATGCATATAAATAACAAAAAGACAAGCATCAGGATGATGGGACCAGGCTCTTCTTGATGGTGCCCAGCAACAGGACTAGGAGTGATGACATTCAAAACCTGCCTGAACATGTTCCTGCATGATCTGCTGTACGAGAACATGCTTTAGTTGAGGGATTGGACTAGATGATGTCCAGTGGTCCCTTCCAACTCCTACCATTCTATGATTCTATGATTTGATGTCTAGTATTGGCACAGCTGGAAAGTAAAAGACTGTAAATAACAGATACACAGAAAGTAGTGAATTAGGTTTTGTTCCTTTTAAATGCATAGACCAGAAAGCACCATAATTGCTGTAATAAGGCCACAAAATTTTAATCAAATTCTAATGAACTTTCTCATCTGTATATCTGTGTCCATATTTATATTCAGTCTGATGAGGAGAGGCTGAGGAAGCTGGGATTGTTTAGCCTAAAGAAGACTCAGAGGGGACTTTATCCCTCTCTACAAGTACCTGAACGGAAGTTGTAGACAGGTGGGGGTTGGGCTCTTCTAGGCAACTAGTGGCAGGATGAGTGGGCAGAGCCTGAAGTTGCACCAGGGGAGGGTTAGGTTGGATGTTAAGAAGCTGTTCCTTGTCGAAAGGGTGATCAGACACTGGAATGGAGATGATAGAGTCTCCATCCCTGCAGGTGTTTAAGGACAGACTGCATGTGGCACTTAGTGCCATGGTCTGGCTGATGTGATGTTAGGTCATAGGCTGGGCTTGATGATCTCAGAGGTCTTTTTCAGCCTCAGGAATTCTGTGACTCTGTGATAATAGTTTTTGCATGTAAATATAACTTGAGGAAGGACAGACTTGTTGATATTCCCAATGACTTCAGAACAGGAAGACCCTACAAGCAAACATATGCTAACAATGTAACTGAAGCTGCCAGGACATTCAGGGTCAGTCAGAACTGAATCACACTTTGATACTCCATCTAAAGGTTTGAAATTAATCTGCTTTCCTTAAAAAATGACATTCATCCTTGGAGCAGCAATGCAATACCTCAAAGCCTTCTTTGTGAATTTTTCTTGTAATTTAGACCACAGTTGTGCTTCATACCTTGCCTACGCTCCAGAAGGCCCACCAGAGATCCTTTTCAATTTTTATGTTGTTTTAGGATGCCATGATGATATTTTTAAAGGGAATGTGCTTAAAGGCAATCAGGCTTCCCGCTAGGTGGCAAAGAGAGACAGTGCTTTGCTATGTGTTTCTGCACATGGGAAAAAGAGGGTGAAAAGCAGGCAGTGATAGAGTCAGGCTTACAAAAATATATTGTGTTTTACTAGCCTAGACTTTTGGAGCAGGCACAGTTTTAATGAGTGTGATTCTGAAAGACTGGAAAGAGCAGATTAATTAAGGCAGTGTAGACTGCATGTGAGCAAAATGATCCACCTGCAATTTGTCCAGTGTAGTAACCTACCTGAAAGGTGGTTACTGTTTCAACTTATTTATCACAATTGCAATTGTCAGTGTGGAGGACCACTGCTGTGGTCAGCTCAATTGACCTGCAGCAGCAATAGGTTTTTAATAAAGTAATATTTTTAATGAAGAGAATCAATTAACCACACCACAGAATATTGGAAATATGGGTTATCTCTCTGCAGTTACTAGAGTTATCATAAAAACTCTTTGCTGAAGGTAAAGGCATATACAGTCTGTGCATTTACAGCCCAGACTTGCAAAGTCATATGCCAAGAATGTTATGTGGAAATTTTCATAATAACAACGATTCGGGATTTTGAGGGCTTTTATTTTTTTTGGTTCTTAGTGTTTTTCTATAACAGTTGAAGGCTTAGCTGAGGTTTCCATAGATTTGTATGTAAGATGATTTTGACTACTATTTACTGTAAAACAGCAGTGATATTGACCAATTCAAATTTCTTGTCTACTCCCTTTTCGTTGCACTGTCAAAATAAATCCTTTTCAGGTTTATGAAGAATAGTAACTTTCCCTTGGAATGAAAGGAATGAAAGCTTCATCTGTAGGATGTAAACAAAGCACTATTATTAAAATTTTTAAAACTATATGGAGTCTTTTGCAAATTTCAGCATGTGTTTCGGGTATTCTTCTTTGTAAGATAATAGAAACTTTATTAGGAAATTGGAGAAAACTTTAGATTTAGTTTATTTTCACTTTCTATTATGAAATACTTTTTGCTTCCTTTGAAGAGCTCTAGTATCTCAAAGAGTTATAATAAGAACTTAAAATTTAGAATGTGTTTGGCTCACATTTATAAAATTATGTGTAGAACATGGCAGTGGAACATTGTGGAAACAGATCATGGTGAAAGAGAAAACTAGTCTTAAGATAAGATAATCTTTCCAGTGAAAAGACATGATGAAGTGTGTTTTATGTCTTTTATGGTAAGGCACAGGAATAGGTACCACATTGCACTATCTATTGAGGGAATTTATGTGCTAGGAAGTTTTTTAAAAAGCGTGTTTGATGAGGACCTTGGAAGAACAAAGATGAAAATACTTTTTTTCCAGAGAAAGGTGGACAGTTCAAGTTGTAAGAAAGTTGATAACAAGAATGGTAGAGAGGGAATAAAGGGCTATGAAGATAAAGAGTATGGAGGATGTCAGTAGGACATGAAAACTGAAGGGTTTAAGTCACTAGGTTTACTTATAGCATTTGAGATAAATATGAGGAGTTTGATACTCAGACAAGTCAAGGCAAAAGGATGATTTGGTGGGAATGGGAGACCTACAATTTGAGCAAAATAAAGAAAATAAGCAGCAAAAGAAGAGGTTTCAGCACTTGACCTGCAAGAGGGCGAAGGTAGGTTATAGAAAGTGTGCACAGAAGAAGAGAGATAAACCACTTTCAGAATCATCAAGAAAAAAGCCTAAAATATTTTTGGGATAGAAACAGTGCATGTGTGGGACATAGACAGAATTTCACTGTGCATAAAGAAAAATTTACCTGCTGAAAAATTCTTCCATGTATAACACAGAATTAACAAAATAGTTTTAGCATTGTGACAAAGAATCTATGTTTCTTTATAAGGAGGATTGTTTTGGAAAGGTAGTCTCAATTTTCTTGCTAGACAAGAGAGAAATTGTTGTCTATGCTTCCCACTGCTGCCTGAGCAGCCAAGAGAAGTGAACTAATCAAAGAGAAACCCTAAAATAACAAGAATAACGCTTGTGTGAAAACTCATTGTACTACACCAATTATAAGTTGTGGGTATTTTGAAGAATAACTACAGACACTATTAAAAGAGTGTGTCATCCCACTGGATTCATCAGTGTTAGATTCAGTAGATTTTTTTTTTCCATAAGGGCACCTTGAAGTAAAAATCTACCTAAATGCCAATACAAAGTACATAATTCACACTTACTCAAAGCTTTCTTATGTGATTTTTTGTTTTTTTTTTTAGTTTAAAAGTAAATTCTTGTCTTATTTAGCAGGCTTTTCCACATGCTTTCCTGTGGTTTGGTTATCTCACAGATGACCACTTTGTTCAAATGTCAGGCATGATCTGGAGGAAAACCAAGTTTCTTCCTACTGTATTCCTTCGGTAGAGAAACTGAAAATGCACTTCTTATTCTCTACACTCTTCTAATGAGAGATAATCTGAAGAAGTCCATAAGAATACTCAGAAGCATGGTTTTGGAATCTCAGATATAAATTCTTATCAGTCCGCAGCAGCTCATTGAAGAATGAATACTGAGGCAAACACAATGAATGTAACAGTATGCTTTATGCAACTTCACAGAACCCATCTAGAGGGTAAGTGCACTCCAATTTTTTGACAGACTGAAGCCCAGTGAAATCATGTTTAGATTTTGACTTCACAGTTCACTTAAAGTAAGTTAATTGAACTGCATTTTAAAGTAGGGAGGTAAAGACAACTTGCCAAAGGGTACTCGGGAAAGGTAAACATGCCAATGCTTGTGAGTTTAAGCAAATGATTACTGGAAAACTCATACTTTATTATACCTTTACCTCTGCTTTAGTTTTATTGTATGACTAAAACAGTATCTTACAGGGCCTCTTAAAAACTACTAGATCTAAAACTTCACAATTTTTCGTTTTGAAGAATCCACTGATACAGCTCCAGCTAATGTACAGTATTGCAGTATTGCAGATAAGTTTTAAAAAGTATTGGATAGGGCATTTTGGAAAACCAATAAAATACAAATGAATTCCCCAAATGAGAGTTTTCTAGGTAATATGTATGTGTCACTTAAACATCTGTGCTCAGCTTTCAGTAGAGCTGTGGCTGTAAAAGTCCTATTGATCTCTATAATATGAACTGTAAATATTGTTACTGATTATGTAGACGTTTATACATATATTGATAAATGCTTCTGTTTTCAAATAGTAACGGCATATTTTTCCTTACAAGAATAAGTACATAAATTAAACGTCTTAAGACCTAGCCTTTATTAATTGAGTTGTACAACAGCTTGCAAAAGAGTTTTCTGGATTGTTCACATTGATTTTTCTCTACGTATTGGAAAAGCACAGACATTTCACAGTTTAGAATCAGGCTAGGAGCATGGCAGCTTTGATAAAGTTACAAGACAGCCTTCTGATCATGTGACCTCGGGTAAAGTAATGAATGGATTGATACAGGAATCTATGAAGAACCAAAGGACAGTAATATGATTAAAGCACAAAAAAAGTGTTTTTCAATCAGGCAGAAAAGTCCAGAGAAAGCAACAGACTATCAGTCAGGAGAGAGAATTGTGCTCATGCTATCCTGTGTGTATTTTAAGTGGTGAAGACTATCAAGTAGAAACAGTTTATGATGAGTTCTGATGCATTTTTTTCAACACTGGGAAATAATAAAACCAAGATTGTTTTTATTTCTGAGAGAAAATGTGCCATTCAAACCCAACTATGTGTCTGCGAAGCTGGAATTGCTGCATGAAAATCAACTAGTGTTAAGTGGGAGGCTAGAGTATGTAGTTAAACTGTGCTTTTCTAGACTTAAAGGGTTGCAATATGCGAAAGAGAAGCATGATGCCTAACTGTGAACACAAGGAATCAAACCACTTATGAATCCGCAGGCAACAAAACAACTGACTCAATTCAGGGAGAAAAGGCCACAAGACATTTTAATTCATTCCCCCTGCACACACACGAGAAAAAACCCCACACAAGATATAGGCAAAGACATATGGAGTTTCATCACACTGCTCCTACACTGATCTGAGATAAAACATCCAGAGAATCTGTTATAGACAGTTCGTATTTCCCTCTGAAATTGCAGCAGTTCATAAATCTTCAGAATTCTCCAGATCTGGGTGAAGCTGTTCTGCTGTGAATTTTATTCCAAGCAGTAAACTTTTTATCTCAGTGGCAAAAATGATGCAGCTCCATAAAAGACAAGATGACCTCCAAAGATGGAGGAGAAAGTGGAAGTTGCCAAGGTGGGAGACTGAAGAGAGGAAGAACTGTAGGGAGCACAGACTTTTCAAACCCAAACTTTTCTGCAGAAAACATACACTTGGAGCTTTGTGGAGAGCTGAGTTGAATTTCATTCTGTCAAAAATTGAAATTTCAGGTTTGGACTGCAATATGGTTATTTGTTAGGGTGCAAGAAGCACAAGGAGCACGGGATGGCTTTCAGATGTTGGGGATTCTGTATGCTAGAGATGGCATTTAGAGAAATCATTTGTTTTGTAAACCAACATCAGGTTTGATGTAGAGACACTGGGGAGAGAACTAAACACAGAGCCCTGTGAAGTAATTTCTGACACAGTGCTTTTCTCACTTGAAACACATTTTAAAGCTAAAACTTTGCTGTGTTTTGCTGTTGCAGTAATACTGTAGTTCAAGTGATGCTTTTTACTGTCAGAGCAACAGTCAAAGGCAAAAAAATTGCTGGTCTCTCCAGCACATGCCTGGGCATTTGTTAGGCCTAGCAGCACTCAGCTGCTCAGCTTTTCATTTGTAAGTCTTGTTGGGTTTCACAAAGCAGGCATTTTAGTGTCCACTTCAGCCACAGAAAGCACTTGATGAAATTTGTTGGTAAAAGTCTGTTGAAAGTATGCCTGGAAGGTTTTAGGTGTAAAAGCATTTCTGCTGCATGTGGGAGATCCAGTTTGGTCCATATCTCCAGTCACCCAAGAAGGTGTCTGCCCTCTTGCAGCATAGGATGTTCCGGTGTCTTCTGAGACTCAGCTCATCATATTTCTGGCTCATGAGTCTCTCTTTCACTTGTAGACTAACCTGGATCAATTGTCCTTCCTGGATTTAAGAAAAAGAAAGCAAGCTCACAAGAATATATTTCTTTAAGTCCTATAGCTAATTAATGCCTTACACAGCATTTATTAACAGCACATATGGGGCTGCAGTTGTAATTTTCCAATCATCCTTGTGCAGCTGCTTGGTTGTGTTGTGCCCTCAGTGTGCATTATCACACTTAGATCAAGCCCCTCATTTTTAAGTCCTTTCTGTTTCCATGTGTGATGTAAGGACTAAGTACTTTTAATTTGCTCTGGATTCCAGTTAGTGTAATGCAAATACCAGCACACAGGTCCTGGTGTGAACCTGTTCCTTTAGCTGGAGTGTGCTGTCATCCATTGGAAGTGGTGACTTGCCATATAAATGCAGAGCAGACCATTCTGGAGTAGACATCATGAGTCAGACATTAGAATGCAGCAGACCTGCATATAAAACATTATGGTGTATCATGAAAACATTTACAAGTAATTTGTTTAAAGCAATAGACTACCATAATTATCATCTACTAAATAATTAGTATTAATTACTTAGAGGATTAATTAGTTTGCTTTTGAAGTACTTTGAAGATGCAAAGCATAGAGTAACTGCCATATATCACAACCTGTGTTTCCTGACAACTGAATATAGCACACTGTCCAGAATGTGTCTTCTTGTTTGTACATTAGGCCAGCATTATTGACTGGGTCTGAAAAGATTTTGTTGCTATGAAACCCACTCAGAAAAGTGTTCCTTTCTCCAGTCTAAATGAGCAATCACAGCTCTCCTATGCGGAGATCGAAGACTCCGGGGAGAATGCAATTAAGATTCATCATGTGTAGGGAGTTAAACTCGTTGCCATGCATTGATCTGTAATATATTTTTATATGCATACTTGCATTAAGTATCTAATTACTACATGCTGAGAGCAAAATTTACCCCTAGAAGAATTAACTAGAACTGGGACAACAGTGCCTCATAAAAGCCCCCCATTAAAGTTCCTGATTTTCTAAAGTACCAAATACCAAGATCACTTAATAATCTTAGTGGGAGCAGTGGCTGCTTTTCCAAGCCTCTGAATCCAAGGCCCTTTGAAGCATGAAGGACATAGACGGCTGTGCATAGGCTCTCAGCTTATCTAGTATGAAACAGAAATTTGGGTATGTGAGAGACCTATTGGCTTGTTGGTTCTTTTTAGCAGGTATGTAAAGACTGCAAAACCAAAATAATTGCTTAATTGTGACTTTCTTTTGTACTTGTATTTAGTTTAGCTGGGATGGAGTTGAGCCTCTCCATGACACCTCTCCTGATTCTGTCTGTGGTGGTAGCTGCAGGGCTGCTGATAACACAGCAGTGTTGGGTTGTGGCTGAGCAGGGCTCGCACAGCACCAAGGCTGTGGGAATTTTTTCTTTCCTAGCATTCTCCCCAGCAGTGGACTAAGGGGTGGGCTGGGCCAGCTGATCCAAACTGACTAAAGGGATATTCCAGACTATATGGTGTCAACCCTGATATGAAAGGGAGGGAAAGGAAGGAAGGGGGTGACAGTTGTTGATGGAGTTTTGTCTTCTGGAGCAACCACTACACTTATCAAGCCTAACTTCTTAGAGCAGTAGCTAAACATCTGCTGATGGAAAGCAGAGAACAGTTGTTATCACTTGCATTTACTTCCATGTGTGGCTTTTGCTTCTGCTTAATTAAACTGTTGTCTTGACCTGCCAGCCTCTTGCGGTTTTGTCTCCCCTGTCTATCCAAGAAGAGTGAGTGATAGAGCAGCTGTGGTGGGCACCTGACCCCCATCCAGGGCCAAACCACCACAGTACTCCATGTATATAAGAAAGCAGAAGGACTGGCAATGCAAAATGTTAAACTGCTGCAAATGGTTACATGTTGAACTCTAATCTACTAGCAGTATGTCTTCTGAAAACTGAAATAAAACTATTTGACTTCTCCCTTCCACAAATGGAATAAAAAAATCTAGTAATTAGATCCCACTGTACATGATGGCTAACTGACTGCAGTAATATTAAAGGTTGGTTAATGGAGTTAAACTCTAGTGGTTAATGGAAAATCCTGTGATAAATCTGTAACTTCAGCAGCATTGTCAGACAGCATTGTACCTGAGTATTTCAGCAGTTCTAATTAGTTTATTGTTGTGAGACAGAGGGTAACTGCAGTATATTCTTAGGCACAAGGGTTCAAAAAGTGATCTTCAGCTGTTTTAAATATTTTTAGAGCAATTATGTTAATACTTGTTCTTTAGCACCAAACCCCTTTATGACAGTTCCATTTATCATTTCTAAAATTATGTCAAAGTGCACCTTTTGCACATTAACTGCAGACAAGTGATGAGCTATTCAGCAGCATCCCAGTGAGGAAGAGGTTTAATCATTTGAATATGATGTTGGTATTATAATGCTTGCATTCCTTAACTATTCCTTATTTTCTTCCTTTTTTTTTTTTGGTGAAATACAAGGTGGGGTGTACTGCACATGGAAGGAAAGAGTAAGGGCCAGTGTTAACACATTTCTAGCTTCATTGAGTTATCTATCAGTTGCAGCTGTAGAGTTTTTTTCTGAGTGAAAGCATGTGGTTCATTCACTGGGAGTTCTGATTTTACTTAGTTCTGAGGAATTCATTAAAGATGTTTGTAACCATTTAAAATTCCATGTGTTTTACCATAAATAATTACTAAACAATAAATTTATTGCTCTTTTCTAAAGTTTAGAGAGACCACAGATTTAGCCAGTGAATCACATAACATAGCTGACTATAAGCCAGAGTATGTGAGCAGCCACAGTATAAATTCTATGTACCCAAACCATGTACCATGTACTGTAAAAATAATTAATACTTTTGAATCACAGAGCCATAGAATGGCTTGGCTTGGAAGGGACCTTTAAAGGTCATCGAGTACAACCCTTGGGTTCCTCAGATTATCAGACCTTTCATTGGGTTTTCTGCTCCGTATGTGCATTTGCAAGGCCTTTGTTTGAAACAGTTGTTAAAAATACAGCTGGTTGTAAAAAATTTACTCACTTGCAGATTCTTCCCCATTCCTACCGCCCATAATTCCAGGATCAGCCCTGCTTGGCAAGAGTTTCCTTCTAACCAAACAAGCTTGGATCTGGCAAGTCTTGGTCCCAGAGGAGGACCAACAGGAAAAAAAAATTCCTGCCAGCAACTTGTTCTGCTATATGCCTCATTTTCCTGCCTCTCTGAAAGCCTTCCACAGCAAGGCTTGGGTAAATCCCCACTCTAAGAGCATGTCATTGGCTTCTCTTCATCTTGCTTCCTTCCACCCTCCACCTACCATGATTCAAATCTGGAAGCTGACAGATGATTTTTAAAAAGCAGTAGATCTCTCTCTGTATGATAAAGAGACTAAAGAGACTTACCCTAGAAAGAGAAATCACAGCTGAAAGCCCTTACACATTCATTATGGGTTCTCTTGTGCTGGTCTTGGAGCAGTTCCACCATTTTATTTCAAATGATAGACACTTGTCAAGTTCTAAGGTTTCTGTTCCAATGGCAGTGGCATCTGCAGAATTAGACTCTCTCTAATTAACACATTTGTTGGCAGTTTCTATAGTGAGATCCAGAACTGAATAGGGCCGAAGATGAATATGTTCTTTCCTTTTCAGAATAGCTGTTCCTGGCCAAGGCTGATTTGCTGTGGCAGGAAAGGAAATGGGTCCAGGCTGTGCCTCTGCTGTGACAGTCCCCTCAGTAAATAAATAATCTGTCCTCAGGATCATCAGTTTGATGTCATCAATAAGCATGTAATTTGCTTTTATAACAGGTAATAAAGAAGGAAAGCATTTCTTGTGTTAGCAAGCTTCCCACTATCTGAAGCAGTGTAGATTTCCTCAATAAGTGTGATAACAAAGAAACCTTGTGGGCAATGGTTTGCTGAGGCTGCTGCTTCTGCTGAGGAGGCAAAGGCATTGTATATCATATCTTTGAGACACACTAAGTGCTGAATGCAAATCAGTAATACTACCTCATTCATCAGCGTGATGCCTTTAATTGTGGGACTGGAAGATTAATTTATAATGTCTGGAAAATGGCACAATTTTTAGGAGAATCATTAGTATTTAGTGAACATCCAATGAAGAAAAAGTGATTGTACAAAACCACTGAATCTTATTTTGATCCAAGAAGAAATGCAGAGACAGTACCAATGAAAAGCAACTATTTTTATTCCCATGGGTTCCTGGACCCATTAAGATTAGGATAGTATTTAAGTGTTACATCATTGTACCTGGCATCAAGTTTATTTTATTTATTATCAAGTTAACTGAACAAACAGAAAGAATGCTATATTAAATACTGAGCTGTGATAAGAGCTGGGCAGCATTACTTTCTTTCTCACTTCTTTTTGTCTTACAGACCTAGAAGCTTGGTCCTTACTTACTTAATGTTATTTAAATCTTTCTTTTCCTTTTGTGAATCCCCATTAGAAATGGGACACACTCTGGAAATGTATCAACAGCAAGACATGCTTTCTTCTGACAATTATTTGAAGCCCCTTTCATATCACTAGTGTTTCTTCAGTCATCAGAGCCTACATTGTTGTCAGTCTTCCAATTCAGTTGATATAAAATTCCAGAAGAGTAGAGAGATGCATAACATAATTTTCACCATATAAAATGGAAGCAGAGAGAGGAAAGAAGAGTGAGGTTGTATGAATGAAGAGCAATCAAACCAGTCATAATCAACCTCTATTAGTTGTGAGTGATGTGTTTCTATAAGCTGAAATGTGCTGAATTTTCGACAAGTAAACTGAAAAGCCTTTTCTGTTAGCAAGGCTATTAGTGACTATGGAGATGCAGGTACAGTTAGCTTCCATCCTCTCAGCAGCTAATAAAGATGTTCAAACATGCACAGATGTTCTGGGCTGGTATTTTTCTGTCCTTGCAGGAGCATAAGAGCTGATGAAGAAATCATAGCAGCTTGGCCTTGGGAATCTTTTTCTCTTACAAGAGCACAGTCAACAGAGCTAACACCATCAGCAACACTAGCCAGTCACAAAAAAAGGAAGAAGTTTGCATGCAGACTTTAGTTTTCTAAATGTAATAGTTATTTTAAACAGCAGATCAAGCTGAGAAGTGCTTTCCATCAATCTGAGTTAGGAGAGACTTCCTCCTTTTCTTATGGAAATTTACAGAGTGTGACATTGTCCTGATATTTTACTATTATTTATTGGAACAAAACAAGAGACTTGATGTATATCTACTGCCTTATGAGAGCTGGTTGCAGTGAGTTTGTTCCAGTAGATGTTGTGCCCAAACCGAAACAGTGAAGTTTCCATGTGAACATCAGGAAATACATTCTTCCTGTGAGAATGACCCCCTGAACTTGGGAGACTCTGTCCTTGAAGATATTCAGAAGGCATCAGGACGAGTCCTGAGAAACTGGCTATTTGCTTGAGCAGGTTGGAGAGGCCTCTGAATTTTCTTTCCAATCTCAGCCTTTCTGCGATTCTGTGATGTCTTTGTCTTTACTCTGGCAGGGTTTTGGATTATATGATCTTTTGAGGTGACTTCCAATTCCTAACATTCTGTGATTCTGCGTGATTCAACAAACTTTGCACCTCAGATGAATGTTTGTACAGCAGTAACAGCTTTTATTTAATATGAAGCTTGTTCCTCAGTATCCCAATGTCTTGTTTGTAGTGAATACTCACTCAACAAATCCAAGCGTTTTGTTTCCAGAGGGGTGGAGTATAAAGAGCCAGCAGCAGGAGAGTAGGAGCTATTTATGAGATCACCCTTCCCATTGTGTGCTGGGTGTCTACACTGGATGGTAGTATGATGTGATACCTTTCTCTTGGCACATTATTACAGCAGCATTTTAAGATGAATTCTTCACTTTTAAACCTTCCACTGATAGAAAGGTTTCTGACAACAGCTTGAAAGTTACTTCCTAGCGGGTTCAGAACCACTTTCATTACATAGTGAACAAATGGCACCAGATCACATACTGAAGAAATGATCACACTTGTGTTGTCATCACCTTCAGGTTGCCATTTCAGATGGATGGGAGATGTTAACAGAGAATATAACATGATTCTAGTGGGTGGTAGAAAGGAGAACATCTGGAGGTTTTCTTCCATTGCTTGCCAAATGCTGTAAGAACAAAGGCTTTGTCAGTGTTTTTCATTACCCTGAACCATACAGAAAAAGTACTTTCAAAAAGTTTAACTTCTAGCTTAGGTAGCTATTTTAATTTACTTGCTTCCTCAGGGTGACTGAAAATTTTTCCACTTTATGAGCACCAGAGAAAGAAGGGTCTTTACATATATTTGCAAGGAATCCATGATGGATTCCAACATTGTTGAATTGTTCAAAGCTTTTTTGATCATTTTGGGAATGGATATAAGTAATGCAAATCATACTGAGTTATTGCCTTGGGAATTCTAGGTTCAGCTAGAAGGAAACTATTTTTCCAACTTTACTATCAGCACGTTTGAACTTAACATTAAACTGCTAACAAGATAGGAAGAGAAAAGCACAGAAAGGATTGAAAATCTGAATTGCCTTCTATTTTGTGTTGACATTCTTCTTGATTATTCTTTACTTTGTGCACTAAATACACATATAATTTTCATTATGTCATCTCTATTTTCTCTGATTTGTTTGGCCCTTGAAGGCTGCTGGGTCAGGGAAAGCTCAACTTTTCTCATAATTCAAATTGCAAAACATGTACAAAGCAAATCAGTTTGAACTGCTGGTTAGCCAGCAACATGGGCTTGAGTCCTCACATGTGTTTTGGTCTAGACATACCTTTATATCCTGCTAACACTGCTGTAGTCATATCAAAAAATACTAAATGTTTTGGAAAAAAAAGAGCAACAATCATATAGGCAAAAATCCCACCTGAAAGCCTGTTACGCACTGTGCCAGATAACATGCTGCAGTGGCTTTTTCCTGCGAAGAACACACGATGAGACACGTACTAAAGCCCTCAGGTTTCTGTTTGTCTGTTATATATTAACTGGAATACATTTTAGTGTGGTAGACCTAATTTTATATTTTTTGTGGTCAGTTTTCAACTACGCTTTTTTTTTTTCTTTAGTAGTTCGGGATTTCATAGAGCGGTGATTTGCTCTAATACATTCTTACATTCTTGCTGCGCTAACATTCTCCAGTTCAGTAGTGTTTTTCATGTGTTGTGTCAGAACACTAGAATGTGTCAGTCTAAAAGAAATTATTTTTATTAAAAATAGTGTTATTTGCTTCATCTGTACTTTCTATGTCACTGTCTCTCAATCTCTGCTCATATGTGCCAGTCCTTACGCCTGGCACATATGCTACATTCTCCAGTTTCTGAAATCATACAGCTCACATTTAATTTCTTTTTCTCCTATTTCCCTAATATGGATTCTAGGCATTTTGAGCAACAGCTAACACTGGCTTCATTGGATAACCTTGTGGCACATCTGGCTTGTGATGTGTTTCTCATATGTGTTTTGTTTTGTCTCATCTTCCTATGAATGCTATGTCTTGTCTTTCTCAGTCTGTGCATTTTTGTTTGATTTGACTTTCTCAGCCAAAGGTTTTAGGGGATTTATATTTTACCTGGAATCCCTTAGGATTAATAATTGTAACAATATGAAGCCACTCGCTGTGTGTTCCTAAATGTATGTCCTCTCTTATGAAGACAGGTCTGAAGACTCTGGGAGGACCCTATAACAACCTTCCAATACATAAAAGGGCCCTATCAGAAGGATGGGGAAGAATTGTTCAATAGAACAGGAATGATAGGATGAGAGGTCATGATTTGAAGCTGGAAAGGGGCAGATTTAGGTTAGATGTCAGGAAAAAGTTCTTTGAGGGTGGTGGATCCCTGGACCAGGCTGCCTAGACAGGGGGTGCAGTTGCCATCCCTGGAATTGTTTAAGCAAAGACTGGACATAGCACTTAGTGTCATGGTCTAGCTTATTGTGGTGATGTTAGGTTATAGGTTGGCTTGCTGATCTCAGAGGTCTTTTCCAGCCTCAATAATTCTGTGATTCTGTGATTCTGAGCTGGACAGTTTAGTTTGAGGAAGTGGAGGCTAAGGGGAGACCTCATCACTCTCTACAGTTACCTGAAAGGACATTACAGAGAGGTTGGAGCTGGTTTCTTCTCACAGGTAATTAGCAACAGAACTAGAGGGAATGTCTTCAAGGTGCAACAGGGGAGGTTTAGACTAGACATCAGGAAAAAGTTCTTCAGGAAAAGAGTGGTTGAATGCTGGAATAGGCTGCCCAGGGAGGTGGTTGAGTCACCATCCCTGGATGTGTTCAAGAGTCACTTAGACGTGGTGTTAGGGGATGTAGGTTAGAGATGAACTTGTAGAGTTAATGGTTGGACTTGATGATCCAAAGAGTCTTTTCCAACCTGAATGATTCTGTAATTCTGTGATTCTGATATGACATCTCTGGAGACATTCAGGGTCAGGGTTGATGGGGCTCTGGGCAATCTGGTCTGGTGAGTTATGTCCCCGCTTGTTGTAGGGGAGCTGGACAAGATGACCTTTGATCTTCCAATCCTAAGATTCTATGATTCTGTGATTCTATATTTTATCTGTAGCTGCCTGTTAACCGTATTCTTATGTATCTATACATGAAAATAGTAAAATTATGTTCTAGGTAGTACAAGCACTTTGTTCTAAACAGTTCCATTGCTGCTGTAACTGCAAAGGGAGTTCTCTGACAAAGTTTAAGAGAGCGAATCCATCGCCTAAAATAATATCAAACATTTATCCAGTATGTGAATAATGACTCCACCAGTCATCCTCTGCCTTGGGAGAAATTCTAGCTGGTGTCAATCCTATCTTGTAAATATAAAATGAAATAATGGTCCTCCTCATATGTATTCTTCTAACAATGTGTCAGATGTCCAATTCCTCCAATTACGTTTCCTATGCAGTATGGCCTTTTTGTATTGTGTGGCTCTGATGTGATTACTGGGGTTCGGGAAGTGAGACAGTATAATGGTTTAGAGCAAGAGTCTAAATCGGTTTGGGTTGGTGCCTGCAATTCAAGCACAGCAACCAGCTCTTGGCGAGAATTCAACAGGCTATGAAGCAACTGTGCTAGAAAGAAAAGAATTTATTGAACCCATCGCCAATAAGAAAAGGAAAATGTCCCAAATAAGTAAAAGAATGAAAAATATAAACCAGAAACTGTATCACAATGCCTTTACACACACTCTGAGAGAAAAGGGAGACAGTAACACATTGGTTTTTGGCTTCAAATGAGAGCCTTGGGAAAAGAGTGTACACCAGCACTCTAACTACAGGGGGAATACGGCCATCCCCTCCATCTGCAGAACTCAAAAAGGCTCCTGAGGCCCTCTTATGTTTTGATGCTTGTGGAAAGTCCCTTTTCTGATTCTCTTGCAGATGTCAACCCTCTCTGACATTGCAGGCTTACTTCTGACTCCTCTTAGGAGTTTTTCATAGTGGGCCAGCAGATACTTGCTGATCTTCAGGCCGTAACAGCGTCTCAGGAATACAACAGATCCCCAGTCTCTTTCTGTTTGCCAGAGATTTTGAAGATCAGTACTTATCATCATTCTCTCTCTTATCAGAGGCTTCTCTCAGTGTCTCAGTGGCAGAGTATACAGGATCTTTGCCAGTCTAGTGGAGACACAGGAGACATGGCGCTGGTCACATGGGGTCACGCCTGTAGTGCTAGATAGGCTCTCTTCAGAGCCTGCTATAGGGCCTTCTCTCTTTTCTTCTTCCCTGTGGTTAAGGCTCTAAGGGAGGTAGAGGGTTAAGAGCTCATCGCTGTCTAGAATATTCGAAAGTGATCAAAAGTCTGTAGGAATTGCTCCTCTATTCGGCCTGCTGCCAGGAACTGGGGCAAGCTAGCACTGGCCACAGTCCAAGAGTTCTACTCTCTCTGTGTTCCAGCTCTCAGGCAAAATGAGGCTATAGTTGCCCTGTGGCAGAGCTGCAGC
>VZRI01009386.1:6623-20025 GCA_013397515.1 Upupa epops | reverse complement strand
GGGGGTGGTGGGGTGGTGGAGTTGTCTGTGTCTGGCAGAGGAACATTCTGTCTTACAAGATGTATAGGAAAAGAGGGAGAAAACAGCAAGTACACTCCCTTTTATGGATTCTGTCCACCAGTCACCTGTAGAGTTAACACAATAATGCAGGGGTCTGCTGGAAAAGCTATATCTAGCTTCAAAATTAAATGCTCTTTTGGCATAAAAGTATGAAAATTAACACTTGAAAATCTGACAGTATTCAAACTGCAACAGGCAGTTCAGCTGCACATACTCAAGCCACACTCTAATGGGTTACCCAGAGACAGGGGATAATCCCTCAAATAGTGCAGAAACAGTCTGGAAGTGTTCACCTGACTTCAGATAGTGAATATGTTCTAAAGGAACTGTGAAAGAATGAAGTACATACCTACTAAACTTTTATCTTTGCAAACTATGAATAACTGCAGTTTAAATGCATTTTCTGGAGTGTTTGCATACTCTTTGGATTTGCATATTTACATCAATAAAATCTATCACTTAGACCTAGCAACCATTTGTTTTGCTTTGCATCACCTGTAAATTGCATTGACTCATTATAAGTGCTCTCCATTGTAGCTGGTACAATTTCACATACTATAAATCAGAATGGAACCTTTCTTTATGTCTTTCTGCAGCTTCAGTATTTCCTACCTGATTGGCACCTGCAGCACAATACTTGTATCCAGGGCTTCTCTACATGTACTTTAGTTAGGCTCATGAGAACAGGTACTTCCTAGTGGAAGGATTGTTAGCTGTATGATGAGCATGAATCTTTACCCCAAACCACTCTGAGAAGCACTAGTTTCTCTGTGTGATACTCTATTAGTCAGGTTGCTAAAAAGTAATGTTAAATATTTCAAATTATATCATTGATGTTGAAGTAATTGAATATGAGTTTTAATAATTTGTTAGTGTTATTTTTATAATTTATTTTATGGTACTTGGTATATGTTACCAATGTTCTACATAGAACATTTGTTCTACATAGAACATTTCTGTGACAAGTTTCTGCTGCTTTGAAATCTACTTCTTTGAATTTTAACCACTCTGCTGATACCTGTTTTCTCAGTTTTACCAGATTATGTCCAGCAAATGAAAAAGTAGACCAAGGTTAACTTGTGAAACTATGTAGAAATCTTGTATTTTTGTTTTGGGAAAATGGATTCCTGTTTTTTAAGCAGAAAGCTGTTTAATCATTTGGTTTCTGACCTGTTAGTAAAAAAATCTGTCTTATTTAATAAGTTCATTTTAGATAAAACTACAGTCTGCCATAATTTGAAATACTTTTTTATGTTTTTTAAAGTAACAAATGATGCTGAGAATGAGGCGATATCATTGTAATTTCTTCTTACCAAGCGAGTGCCTCTGTGATTTGCAGCATTATTCAACACATGGAGAATGAAAGCTATTTAATCATTCTCCGTATGAATTGTAAATAAAGTTTTACAGTTGTCCCACATCGAGGGAAATGAAAGAAGAAAAAGGAAAGAGAGACCTTTTTGTTCATTATAAGAAAACCTTTTCAGTGGTGCAGAATGACATGTCTATTCTAGAATATGAACATCTTTTATATCACTAACAGTTTTCCACCCCATCACATCTCATTGCTATTCTGCTTCATTAAAGTCTTATGACAGAAAAGTCATTAATATGCAGAGGTAATTTTTTATCAGATTGGGGAAAAAAAATCCCAAGTCTAATAATATAATTACTGATGTTATATGATGGAAAGTCACTAATATGATTAGAAGTGCCTGACAGATTATAGTAAGAGGTTTGATAAAGTCCACCTGGATTTGGAGAAGTCAATGGATCCAAGTGCCAGTTACTGTAGGGAAAAGGGAACAGTGGAAGGAGCAGGGTAGGACTTTGATTAAAGGAAGATAAATCAGCTTGTTTTAATGGTTCTGCAGCTGGTTTGCACTTTGCAATGAGACTGTTCTCTGCATCAAAGATATTTCTCCAATTTAGCAGTTGTTTCAGTAGCAATGATTACGATTATGACTTTTAAGTATAGATAAGACTTTGTCAATAAGATAATGAATCATATTTTGTAGGAGTCCAGGTTACAGTTTTTAGCAGCATTTACTATTCCACATTTCATTGACTATAGGACCAAATAAATCCCTTTTCCACTTCCACCAGCATAAGCCAGGGAGATCCACAATAAAACTGTGGGACAGAAGCTGATCGAACTAAGCAGTTTCAGAGAAAAGGTATTTAAAAGATTTGTTCTGTGTGAAGGCATAAGAATTTCATTATTTTAGATGTTCAGCATTTATCAGCTCAATGGACTCAAATTCTTCACGCACATACAGGAACAAGTTTTAGACAAAGCAGCCTGTAGTGTGCGAGCTAATAGCTTCCCAGAGGTACCTTGTGCACAGCATCTATATTGCATGATGTGCAATGGCTTAACTGAAAAAGCAGAATTTTGTAGATTTACTGAAATCTCACAGGAAGTGAATTTCTGCTGCTATTGTCATACAAGTGATAAACTGGTCACTTAGAAATGTCTTAACAGCTTCTTGTAGGCATCTTGATTACAAAAACATTGTCTTTGAAGATCAATAGGTCAAAATCACTAGATTTGTTTGTCTCTGGCCTCTTTTGCTATCACATAATATTTCTTAAATTCTAAATAATGAAAAGTCTCTGCTTGTGTTTTCCTTCTGCTGGCGCTGATTCTACTGTGACTTGATCTCAGATAAGTTGTTCTTTGGACATAGCAGGCATGACCCTGGTTTAACAAGCAAACTGAAAATAAGCCTACCAAATTTATGGCATGAGAGAAAGGGACACAGAGTCTCAACTTTGAAATGACTCTGCTTTCTTCTCAAATGTTAACAGTTTGCATCTTAACTCTCTCAGCTTGGCTATCAAAGGAAATACCCCTTCACAGTTGGAAAATAGTGTAACATTAGCAAGCAAGAGCAAAGACCCCAACTTGAAAGTCCAAATAATAATCTGTTGCTAATCCTGGAGACCTCAGAGTTTACTTCCCCACAAAACAGGAATAGTTATAAGAAAACTAAGGTAAACCTCTGCTGAGAAAATGTGTTGCCAATGATTCCTAAAACATGTTTTGCAAATATTATACTGAGGAAAGATGACGTGACTGTGGAGAGCAATTATTTTGCTAAAAATTGGTATTGTAAGATACATGTAATAACTGCAGATCATATTCTCACCTAGAGACCCGCTTTATGCACTTCAGATTAGGTGACAAGGAAGACAAAGATATGTTTCCACAATACTTCAAAAATTTCTTAATCTTTGGGACATCTTCAGCCTAAAGGAGTCCTGTCAGTAGTCCCTTGAGTACAGTGTTGTGAAATGCATGACAGATAGAATCATTAGGGATCAGAAGGGACCTCAAAAGATCATCTAGTCCAATCCCCCTGCCACAACAGGATCACCCAGACCAAGTTGCACAGGAACAGATCCAGGCAGGTCTTGAACATCTCCAGAGAAGGAGACTCCACAACACCCCTGGGTAGCCTGTTCCAATTCTAAAGCAACGCAAAGGTTTCTTACTTATTCAATAAAACCTGAGGATTAATTCCTTTGATGCTGCCTGTAGAAGCATGTATTCTAGAATTAATATAATCACAGAAAGATATCTGCTTTCTTTCCTGCTGCTGCCGTGCAGCACTGTATACAGCTCGTCTCTATCTTCTTGATGACTGGTTCTCAGGTGTTGGAAAGCTGCTCTTCCATCCCCAGAAGTTGGCTCCTCTCCAGACTGAACAAGCCTTGTTCCTCAGTTTCTCCTTGTATGGCCTCCTAAGTATCCTCATGGACATGTGCTGGTTTTTCCTCAGTTTGTTGTCTTTCTTGAATCAGGAGGCCAAAATCCATTTAGGACATTCTAGATGCAGTCTAAAATGTTTCAAGTGAGGGATGATGGTCACTTGCTTTGGTTTACTAGTTGTGCTTCTGTTGATACAGCCCTGGATGATGGTGCTTTGCTTGGTTGCAAGAGCACCTTACAGTGCTCAGCTTGCTCAGCCACATGTCCTTTCTGGCAGTCACTGAGAAACAACCTGTTTTCTTGTTGCAAGTTGTTCTCTTTTCCCAAGTTCAGGACTCAGCATTTATGTTTACAGAATTTCATGATGGTCCTGTTGAACCATTCCTCCAGCATGTCTAGGTCCTTCTGAATCGCAGCACTGCCCACCCTGCTGTTGAGAGTATCAACTGGTTTCCCATTTATAGCCATCTGCAACTTTGCTGAGCTCCATCATCTCTTCCTCATCATTGGAAAAGATGAGTGAACACTATGAAAATATTAAACAAGAGAGGTCCCAGTACAGTTTCCTGAGGCACAACTTTGGAGGTAGACCCTTGCCAGTTGGTCGACTTCAGCCAGGTAGGAATGACCATTAACTGCTACTCTCTGAACCCCTCCATTCAGCCAGGCTTTTTTACTCATCTAGTTGTTCACCTATGCAGTCCATGATATCTTATAACTGGACTACAACAGTATACTGGGAGACAGTGTCAAGATTCTTACTAAAGCCAAGATAAATGGCAGCTCTCCCCTTGTCCACAGATCTAGATGTCTTATCATAGAGAGTAGTCTGGTTGTCAGGTGTTATTTATCCTCAGTAAACCCATGCTGTCTGTTCCTGATCACCTGCTTCCCTTTGATGTGCCCAGAAATATGGTCCGAAGGACTTGTTCCAAGATATGCTGCCTGTGCCAAGCACCATCGATTCAGAAATTAATTATTGCAACCAAAAATGAGGCATATGCTTAAAGGCCCTAGGTGTCAGGTGGTTTATAGCATTTTATAGCAAAATACCTATTATCCCTCATTTTTTGGGTACTTCAATAATGCAGGTGCTTCGTGTATGATATTTTCTGGTCCAGTAGTCAGGAATAATGAAAGCCAGGTAAGTGAAGCAAGTATAAAACACAGCTTGTCACTGTCAAAGCTTTATAGTTTTGATGCCTGGGAATCTCATATATGGGCTCTTGTAAACCAAGCAGATGCTTTCCTGCTGCAGACAGGGTCAGAGTTTGCACTGCAATCCTGTAGATGTATATGGGTGTCCTGCATAATGTGAGCTGGCTCTCGAATGATATTTACCTACGCTCTCTTTTTTTATTGATTTCCAACAGCAAAAAGTTCTATTCATGTGACTTTAATTCACTCTGGGTGGTTGTCAGTCTGATGTTGAAAGTCCTTGTTATCTCATGGCTTCACAGGTTTTGAAGTACAATACTAATTTTCTGGCTTTTGGGTCATGTAATTTCAGTTTCCAGCTTTTGAAATTAATTTCCACCATTGCAAGAGAAGCAGGCAGTGAAATTTTTAATGTCTTTTTCAATAAATATGAAAATACAGTGTGCCATTAAGGTTGCAAATGTCCCTAAAATCCCAAATAACATTTAATAATCCTTCTCAGGATAAGTCAACCAGAGAGTAATTCTGGATAGTAATTTTAACACAATTTCATGGATGCTGGAATTTATAATGCATGAAAGACTCCCGTGATGCAAGTCCTATGACGATTGCGTTTTCATTTTCATGTCATTTCCTTCACTGCAATTTCCTTTTCCAGTTGTGGTCATTTTCCCCCACATGGGAGACAGTGAGCTCTAGCTTATGGATTTCCTCATATCTTCATTGCTCAAGTGCCCACATGAGTCATCACAAGACTCCATAAAGAATCCAGACTTTAGTGGCAGAAATTCAGTCTTCAGATGGTGGTTGAGTAGTCTAAAATGGACTTCTGAAGCAAGGCAGACAGGCTCAACATTCTTTTCCTAGATTTTATGTAAAAGGTACTTGTGCCATATAGTCATCCATGTGCTATCTGAAATGACCTGAGCCAAGATGCTGAATATAGGTAATTTGCTAGGTTTGTTTTGAGGAGATTTACACTCAATAAAATTGTGTCTGATGCAATTGCTGGTTTTTGTCTTTTCTTTTTAGTGGTTGTTAAAAATAAGCCCCATATATATATCAGTTTTACCTATACCTGTTTTCTGCAGAACATAAACTACTGGTATGGCCTAAGAATACTTAATATAGATCACTTCTGCATCTTTCAATGTCCTAAATTCATGTCTGTCATATATCCCTTACAAATATTAATTGGTGTTACTCCAGGGATGCATTTGTCTGCTTGATACTGAAACAACTCCATTGTTCATCTCAATGGATTTTCTTCCTTGAACACTAGCCAATGCCTTCTCTCTTCCTCATAAAGGTGTTTAACAGTATTGTAAGTATGTGGGGAAAAATAGTATGTTTTTCTATGTCCATTACTGTCATTGATGACTCCTTTAGATGCAAAATAGAAGCACAAATTTTTAAAGCAAAATATAAGGTGAGAGTATTTGTTCTGAGTTAAACCCTTTGGAAAGAAAGAAGAATTGGAGACAGCAATCAAGGTGGCAACAGTGAAGGGCAACCACTTGTCCAGGCTTATATATATATATGTGTGTGTGTATATATATATATGTGTGTGTGTGTTGTGTGTGTGTGTGTGTATATACATATATATATACATATATGTGTGTATATATATATATACATATATATATATCATATGTATCAGCTCGACTTGAGGTAAAAAGACCTTAGGAGACAAAGTACAGCCCTCATAGACTGCTACAATTCACTATGCACCCACAACATAGTCTGCACAGAAAGGTAGTTTGGGTTTGTCTATCAAACTTAGAAAACTGCTGTCATACCCTTTCAAAACAAAACCACTCACAGATCAGTAGATGCACTGGGATCCACCTAGAAAGAGGTGAGTTTTAATTCTTGAACTCAAGCTCTAACCTCAGACTCTAAGCACAGCTGTGGCTTCTGACCAATCCCAAAATAAAACACAAGATAGGACATTACTCAATGTTGGTGTCATTCTTGAGTAGAGTTCCTCTATTGTTACCAGCAGTTTCAGTAGTAACAGTAGCAATAGGAATTGGTTACTGTTGACATCACCTTCTTCATAGAGGACTTCTGACACATTACTTGTAATTGTTAACCCAACCTTAATTTGCACCTTAACTATCACAAGGCTGTCATACCTTAGGTTAAAATGGTGCCTTTTGACTTCTGTCTAACTGCTGAATTCTAAAAGTCTATCTATTATTTAGTATAATTTTGAGCTTTCACTGTCCATAACACTATCCATGATTTTAACTTCTAACAGGTAATCAATACTTAGACAGAAATAGGTGGTTTTGTACCCATAGAATAATAATCAGAACTAATTACCAAGTGATAACATCAGGCCCATTTCTAATTTATTAACTGTGTACAAGATGAAAGCTTTAATTTTTTTCTCTGCTTTTCCTTCACCTCTATTCTATCCACAATTTAATAGACAAAAATCAACAATTAACTAGGAAATGAGGTGCTGAACACATGCCTTCTTAGCGTTTCAGCCTGTGGCATACAATAATTTGCTCCTCAACTTTAATGTCTACCTTGATTTGAACTTCCAATGTAGGCAGAGATCCAGACAAGCAAGAGATCATTAGGAATTGTTGATAAGAGACTGCTTTCTAATTTCCCAGGCTTTGAAAAGCCAAGCTGTTAAGTTAGTTCTTGTCTTTCATCTTTAACACTTCACCCTCACTGAAATTCCAACCTCAAAGCAATCAAGAAAGTACAGGGGGAAAAGTTTGTGAGACATGTAGTATCTATATGTGATCTCAGCTGCTGATGATACAGATTTCTAAACTCTGGCTATCTCTAAACCCCAAACAGTACATATTGCTAGAATGTCTCTGTGCAAAAGAAGCCACAGCTCAAGTTCCCAGTACACAATTGTTCAATATAAAACAAAACTATTACTTCACCGATATGTTTTTGTAATCTTGCTTCTGATGAGCTATGGGGTCATTACTGGATTGACTACAATTTTAGGAGAGTCATCTTGCTCCTGAGATGTTCAGTTGCAGTTGTTACAGGTCAGAACTACTGATGTTAAGGCAAGTTTTTATATTTGGATAGCTTAGCTGTTAGATGTCAAGCAGGAATTGGGTTTTGAGATGTGTTTTTATCATGCCGTCATGTGCTTAAATACAATTGAACAGCATTGTTATGTGTTAAGAATGGGGAGTTATATGGAGGAGTGCATTTCTTCCAGCTATGTGGTTTCTCAATATGTTTTTGCTGACAATCAGTTTGTGGAAAGGACCAGAAACCAATGTGATATACGCTGAAAGAATGCACCAAAAGAAGGCTTGTTAGCATTTCTGTTGGTCAGTGTGTATACTTCAGTCGCTGTAACAGATACTATTCTGTTATTCTGTTTTACTTAGCAGTTAAACTATGGACGATTGACCTCCAGAATTAGAAGTGAGTTGTTCTAACTATTTCAGCTGAGACTGTAGCACGTTTCTACTGACTTTGAGGGTAAACTGGAAGGGATTTGTTTTCCTAAAGTGTTTGGGATATTATTTGATAATCTGGCCTTTGATAAAGGCCTTTGATAAAGGCCAGATCCTGTCATTTTAGGCAGGATCTAATCTTCGCCTAGAAGCTAAATAATTCAATACAGCAAAGATGGGATCTCTGTTCTTTTGGAGAATGTAAGGTGCTTTTCTCATCTTACATCCCTATCTCAAGTGAGCAAAATGTTTTTGCCATGCTGCAGCTTATGAAGGTCCTTTCTGTAGTTAATGGTTCATTTAACTGTTGACATGCAGTAAAAGAAAAAAATTCTTCAGTTTGAACTGTGATTTGACTGTTTCGTTCTTTCTGCTGTGTAGATCCTATTGAGATCCCTAAGGGACATAATAAGGGACAGAATAAATCTGGCATGTGCAACACTCCTCCATCAGGACAGGCTACAAAGATCCTCCTCTTAGGAAGGCTTTGACCCAAGTTATCTTTAGAACAGTATTAGTATGAAAACAGCTTTCCATCTAGTTTGAGTGATGCCAGAGGAGATTGTACAGAAGGAGCAGTGGAACTTGATGTCATCCCTTTTGACGTATAAAATGTATGCAAAATTCTTTAAGAACATCAAGTTGATTAGTAAAAGGAAATTCACAGTAATTGTAGTGAAATAAAAAAGGGGAAGAATACAAGGATATTCAAAATAAAATGTTTAATTGTGTGTAATTACTTGATCTATATTCCAATCAGGGAAAGAAAGGGAATGGAGCATGCCAAATAATGTTGGTGTGACAATTACTCTTAAGATGATTTTCTCAAATGACACAGCTTTGTGTGTTTGGTTTAAATTATAACAACAAAAACACTTCAAACCACACACACCCCTACCCCCGCCCCCCAATGCTACTATTAGTTCTTTTATATGTATCTGAAAATGGTCATAAGAACTTCTTTGCTGTGCTCAGCCAAAACATTCATCGTGTCCTTCAGCACTTGCTTGTGTAGACAAAATGCATTTTTTCTGATAATGCTGTGTAAGCATGTCAGGTAGAACACAAGCTGTATTTATTCCTGATGGGTAAAGCTTTATGTATAGGGTTTAGCTGGGTGGAGATGATTCTCCCCATGGTGCAGTGCCCTGAGCCTCTACCTGTTCCTTGTTCTCCAAGCCTTTCTTCAGACCCACTCCAGCGCCTCAATGTCCTTCTTGTAGTGATGTGCCCAAAACTGAATGTGCAGTACTCAAGATGACAATCACTTCCCTAGTCCTTCTGCCCACTCTTTGGATACAAGCCAGGATGACATTGGCCTTCTTGGTCACCTGAGTACACTGCTGGCTCATATTTAGGCAATGATAAATCAATACCTCCAGGTCTTTTTCTATAGAGCATCTTTCCAGCCACTGTCCCCTAGACCTATAACAACGTACTGGGTCACTATGGCCGAAGTGTAGGACCCAGCCTTGTTAAATCATACAATTGGCTTCAGCCCATTGATCCAGCAACATTCCCAATCCTGGATGCCTTTTAAAATAGGCATATGAATGTCACATTAATAATCTTAAGGCTAATTGCCAAGTTATATGTTGATACGACTATTTCTTTTTTTTTTCCTGACTTACAAAGTGGAAAGGTTAGATGATCAAGTCTGTGCTGCTGTGGTTCACTCTCTCCCCACCCACCAAAGGCAGGTATTCTCAGGAAGGTCCACTTTAAGAAGTTGCTTTCTGCCAATGACAGAACATAGCTCACAGCAAAGGCTGCACGAGATGTATTGGGGAATTTAGTAGGCTGTATATATGTCTTACATTTAATCCAGCAGAGCGTCACACTGGGCTTCCAAGCAGTGTTTATACTAGCTGTGTAGCAGAACTCTAAGGGGATAGCAGTTGAAGCCACTGGGATGCATTTTGTGATGCCTGTGGCTGCCCTCCTTCTCTCTAGCCCTCTGCAGTATACGCTATAAACATAAACTTACTAGAGGTTTTAGCCCAGTACTGTAGATAAAAGTTCATCTCTATTGCTTATAATTTGTTTGCAGAAGAATGCTGTGTAAACTTCTAGGAGAGTATCTTTGAGACTGAGCATGGGGCTCCAGTTATTTTCCATTGTCTTAGATGATCTGGAAAACATTCTAATTAAAATAAGCAAAATATTGCATAACTTTTCATTGCAGTGGTGATATTGATTCCCTTACAATTGCTTATTCTCCAGGGAAAACTTATCTCCTTTGAATATGCCACTCCAAAAAAATATAAAGGACCGACATCAGCATTTGTGAAGCACCTGCTGTGCTGGTCAGATTTGAGAAATATCCTTCTTTCTCCCAGCTTTTGAGGAGTTGTAGATCTGGAGGAAAACTGAAAATAACAAAATTGTCAGTCATAAAGCATTCTTCTTGTCTTCTGATAGAATGACATATCTCAAAATGATACAAATCAAAAGGAGGGGGTTTTTTCCATAGTGTGTTCAGCTCATGAATACTTCAGGGTGCTACTGACCTCTGTCCTCCTCTAGGTTACTAAATTGTTAATTGTTACTGATAATCCACCAAGAATTGGAACATAAGCCCTGCTGGCAACATAAATGAGCGAATCATTGAGAGATCAATTGTTAGCTATCTATTTTATGACGTAAAAGAGGAATTAAGTTACTTTTTTTGGTTTACCATATCATACTTCCTCCTTATATAGCACTAGTGTTTAAAAGCCTACAGTTTACATGTGACTCTGTAATCTTGACACTGTTACATATTAAAAGAGTTAATAGATTTGTGATTCCTATATCATTACAGCTTCTGATGATGTTTTGCATTCACTCTGAAGTTTTCTAATAAGAGAAGGACAAATATGGAGATTTGGGACTTCCTTTCTAGGAAATCTTGGTAATCATGGTAAACACACTTTGATGAACATATGCTCATAAGTAGTGAAGCTGTTCTTGTAACAACTCCAAACTACCATTTTTCTCTGAAACTGTAATGTATGTAGTTGTGGCTTCTGTACCAGTAGAACTGAACAAGTGAGACTGCAAAGGAGCTTGCCTTCCCTGGATACCCCTGGGAAGAGATGCACTGCTCTGGTGTAAGGAACTGAGCACACAGAAATAATCAATGAAGTAAGTACTGTACTTGCTATGCAATGTGTGTGATCATCTTGGTAGCTTTCAGAAGAGTAACTACACTTATCTTCTCTGTAGTTGTGAGCTTAAAAAAAAAAAAGCAAAACACTTCTTCTTCTACCACAAAATATTATCTATTTTTAAGCCCAAGGCAGACTCTCATGATTTCTGAATTCAGCAGAAAAGCTTGTTGCTCCTGTGACTGTTAGGACTTTGGTTGCTATGACTGTGAATGTACTCTTGAGATACCTGCTGTTGTAATAGAACTCTGATTTGAAAATGATAATGGGGAAAAGCCAGAAAAGGATAGAGGAATTTGACATTATCCTTCCAAGGAAAGGACTGAACTCATAAATGAACTTAGGACAGTTCCTCGGCATTATCTAGAAACCTATGAAAATGTCCATTCGCAATCACAACTATGACTCCTGTGCTGGGAAAGTAAATCCTACACATTAAATATTGAGGAACCAGCCCAAGGCTTCACATATTAATAAAGAATCAATTTTATTTCTGTATCAGAAAAGATCAATTTTATTTCTCTACCAGAAAGGGTTTCCTTTACTACAATGTTACTAATGTATTTCTAGGCCTACTAATATAGTTCTTTCTTCAGGTTTTAATCTGTTCTGTTCTTTGTGATAAGCATTGTCGCAGCTGGACTTGTAACTGGCAGTTGAATACGAAGAATTTAAGTACATTTCTAGAAAAATAAAGTAATTTAAAAAAAAACAAACAGAGGTCCTCAAAAAAAAAAAAAGTCTGTGCTGCATCTCCGTACCCTTTCTTATTTCATTGTGAGGGATACTATGCAACTGAGTGAGGAAATACTCCTTAGTTGAGAGTATAACTGGGTAGACTCTGACTTACTTTTGGGAGCACACAACAATGAGTATAAAACAAGGGATTAACAAAACCAAGAGAAAAGATGACTTTCCAGATTCCAGAGTGCCAGTGCTGAGAAGTTTATTATAATGGAATTTCCAGCCAGAATTTCCAGACAGGATTTAGTTATTCTGGAGACTTTTCCTGTCTACTTATGATAGTTTTTTAAACAAGAAACAAGATGGCCTGTATTGGGAAACCTCAGCAACTTTATTTAAGCTGCAGCATTTCCAAGAGGAAGACTCACCATTACTGTTACAGAACCACAGAATAAACATGGTTGGAAAGGACCTATTAGATCACCGAGTAAAACCATACCCACACCCACAAATACCTAAATACCTGATCAATGGAAAAGCACAGAATATAGCCTGTCACAAATCACCATGTCTACATTTCTTAAACACCTCCAGGGATGATGACTCGACCAACTCCCTGGGAAGGCCATTCCAGTGCCTCAGCACTCTTTCTGTAAATAATTTCTTCATATCTAATCTACATCTCTCCTGCCTCAACTTCAGACCACTGTCCCTGGTTCTGTCAGCAGTCACCAAGAAGAGGCCACCCCCCTCTCTAGAACCTCCCTTCAGGTCCCCTCTCAGCCTCCCCTTCTCCAAACTAAACAGTGTCTCCTCATTGTTCTCTAAACACCCTCATGAGCTTGGTAGCTCTCCTCTCGACACACTCCAGCATCAAAATGTCTTTCCTATAATGAGGAGTGCAGAACTGAACACAGTACTCAAAATGAGGCCTCACAAGGGCCAAGTACAAGAGCATAAGTTGCCTTTTTCTGCTGATCACACTATTCCTGATCCAGGCCAGGATCCTGTTGGCTTTCTTGGCCACCCGAGCACACTGCTGGCTCATATTAAGTCGGCTGTCTACCAGCATCCCCAGGTTCTTTTCTGCTGGGTAGCTTTTGAGTCCCTCATCCTCCACCCTGTAGCGTTTCCTGGGTTTGTGACTGAAATGCAAGACCAGGCACTTGGCCTTATTGTCCCTCATA